>JAVJAQ010002892.1:0-84417 GCA_032362365.1 Zygogramma bicolorata
TTTTATTGTATTGTAATGGAGTTTTTTCCGTAAATAAATAAATAAATAATTGAGGTTGTTTTGGATTCAATTATTTCCTTCTCCTCTTTCCAAATGGATTGAACAAGGCGTCACGAGCATGAATTCCATAGCTCATGCATATAGAAATTGGCTCTCTATCCAGGGTATAACCGCATGATTCATCTGATTCATTACGTTCAGATATAATCAATTACACACTTTGTGGAATGTCCTCGGTGATAGCATCACTTGGGGGTTTTCACTTTGAGTACTGGTTGAATCGGTTATTGAAGCGTGAATTCAAGCTGTTCATGTAATTCAGCCTGGTTTCCATCATAGAAGGTTCCAAATATGATCCAAATTGAATAGTTATTGATGGGCGATAGTTGAGTTAGTGTGATTCCGTTAATTACAACATTGTTTCTGGTTAAAAAAGAAATTCGAAATATTCAAGTTCTGCCATGTCTGAAAAATGCTTTCCTCCATATAATGCCAATAGAAAGGGTTAAGTGGAAGAACAGCGTGCAAATCTAGGTTGGCACAGCTGAACTTCGCCCTTTCATCACTGAATAAAGAGTATTATTATTATTATTATATAGGCGCAACCGCAGAAATTCATATTGCTTGTCGCAAAGGTACCATATATAACTCGCGAAATTTTTTTATGCACATTATATGAAATCATTATTATGGAGCAGAAACAAGATGGCACCAGAACTGAATCTTCTGAAACACCTGCATTCATTGGGAGAATATCAGACGATACCTCATCAACAACCACGCACTTTAGAATGGAGATCCGGTGCCAAACTCGATCGAACGCTCTTGGAATATTGAGTGCAACAGCTCTCGTTTCTCCGAATTTTTCCATTGAATGCTGCCAAATATAATGAACATAAGCCAATCAGTCACTGGTCGATCTTCGATGGCGAAAGCCGTATTATCGATCATTGATTATCATTGATTTCTCCAGATGTTTGATGAGCTCCATATCGATTGCTCTTCTTAACAATTTCTGGGAATCCATCATATCCGCAACCCTTGTTTGTATTCAGGTTTATGAAAGATATTTGTTAGCGAAAAATAAGTCCATGCATACGATTGGCAGAAGTAATAATAAATAATAATAATAATAAAAATTTATTTACCATTTTTGGTACAACCAGGTACATATGGTAGGACAGAAAATAGAAAGGAATAAAAAAATGAGAAAAAAAGGAGATAAAAGCACCATTAACAATATTTGAATAAATATTTCAACGTCAAATTTTACATATATCCCCCCCCCCCCCCCCCCCCCCCCCCCCCCCCAATTATACATGAAGTACACAACATTAAATAAATAATCGAAAAGTATCATTTATATACTCCTCCACAGTATAGTAGCACCTGTCAATTAATAATGATTTAACCCTATTAAAGAAGATGTTATCACTTTGAGAATTTATTATATGAGTCGGCAATTTAATGAGCTATGATATGCTATTTTGCTGCAGCTGTACGGGCTTTCAACAAGGTATTTCCCTGCATGGTCACCCATCCAAGTACTGACCGCTCTCGGCGTAACTTAACTTCAGATATCGAATGACTATCAGTCAACCTGAAGAGCTGGGCCATGCCCCATCGGTAATAAGTAATCGGTGATAATGTCACGTGGCTGTCGATGAACCACGAATCGTGTAGATGCACTTTGTTTTGGGACGAGTTTGTTTTCCACAATACAGTTTTTATGCAGATATTTGCGACTCTACCAGTAGCAACGGCAACAGCGGAAAGAAGCTTTTCAACTATTGAGCGTCTGAAAACCCATTTAAGGTCAACCATGGCAGAAGAGTGTTCGAATGGGTGAACCTAGACGAATGAACATCAAAGACTGGTCATCGTAAGATGATGAGTGAAAAACATTAAAAAGACTAGTCAATCTGTTGTTTCGCTTCTTCTCTTTCACTTTCTTATTTTGGCGAAGTGATCCACGAACATAATTTTGGGCAATATATTTTATTTATGCTTCGCCCCCCCCCCAAAACAGATTTCTGATTTCTGTTTCTGAATCTGGAATTAGGAAGGTAGGTATCTTCATACTTTGTGTCAGGGGAGATTTTTTTCTGCTTCTCTATGAGCACCTACCGCTTGAATAATACCATACCTTATTTTCTTATAATTCCACAGTTCCCATTATCATTTTATATACTTTTCGAATGTAATATCTAATAGAAATTTATTCTGATGTATTCTCTACATCATTCAGTGAACCAATACTCCCTCAAGAAACGATTTTGTTCTTTTCAAAATGAAACTTTATCTAACTGGTTACATAAATAATCATTCGATATTTTTCCTTCCTAAATATAACAATAATAATGATAATAATAATTTTTCTTCATTCATATTGAAATTTTACAAAACATTCAAATCAAATTCAACAATATGAAAGGGAGGAATTCAGTCGCCCCTATCCGGACATAATGGCAACTGCTGCTGTTATGGAAATCATATACTAAATAAGACTCATCGTTTATCCACTGGACATATATAAATTACCATAAATTCTTTCCTCCTTTGACTACTGAAGTCCCTCTCCAAAAACCATTCAATAATGTTCATTCATACAGAAAATGAGTTCATTGAAGTGTTCACAATTCAGCATTTGATTAACTTCATTGAAAAATACCATATCAATTTTTTTTGCTTCATTTCAGACCTACAACATGGACGCACAAATAGGTGAATCTTCAGCTTGTGCGACTGCTCTAATGTGTGGTGTTAAAACGAATTTCGAAACTGTGGGACTAGATGCTAGGGGACGATTCGAAAACTGTGTCTCTAGTTTCACATCGAGAGTGACATCTTTGATTGACTGGGCGCAGGAATCAGGTGAGAAAATACAAAATTTTCAATATTCTACCCTACTCTATTGGGTATTTTGTGCGCAGCACGGTAAAAGACGATAAGTGAAAGTTGTTTCAAGTTTGGTCGCCCATCCGCCTTCTGTACAAATACATATTTATGTTATTGAAGGATCCATTTGATGTAATATTATGATAATCTTTTCAACAATGATTGAAAGAACGTTTCGTATCATTGTATGCTAGGAATGAGACAGACTTGATGGAAGTCTGATTTGAATAAATTATTCCAGGGCGAGAGATATCATGAAAGATCAAGGTTGGATTTCTACCAATTTGATTGATGAAAAGGAAACAGTGCGGCTCTCGTTTATGCAGCAGTAGAGAGGAGAAAACAAAAAAAAACACAGGATGAAAAAGTTGAGATATTTTGAAAGAAACGATTACACTGGAAGAATATAATGATTCTTTGACAGGAAATGATCCGGAACCTATACAAAAGAATTAAACCACTCAATACGTTGCTGACACTATTGTAATTCCAGGAGTCGATTCAACTGATATGTTGAGAGTGGAACTTTGTTATTTCCTTCTCACATCATTCACAAAGTTCTGGCGAAAAGAGTTGAGATGTAGATGTGGTCAAGCATAAGTTATTTTCAGAAGATATTTTGAAATAAAAACTCAGCAACAGTATGAAAATATGAAACCATAAGTTATCTCAATATCGATTCAGGTTCCTAACTGCTATTTCCTGTTCAATCCAGAGCGCTCCGGTATCCAGAAAATCAATCTGGTGTTCATTTTCCAGTATGTCCTCACAAAATAATGTTCTATGACAGTGACTCCTCAACATATTAAGACGAATAATGTAAATTTGATGAATTAGTTTCTGGCTTTTTTCTTCTCCGAATCTGAAAATTCCCTGTTGATACGTACGTGTATATCATTAAAAAATGGTTGATTTATTCTCAAATGGAAGAAAATGTCCATCAAAAACATCTGACGGGCACTAAGTTACATAGAACATAGACACTCTTTCTTGCTCAATTTGTATACCATCTTGTTTCAGTCAGAGACAATTATTCCTTTTTTTCACTGGAAATGTTCAGTCATTCAGCTTTTTTCCCACTGAAGAGCTTGAAAGATAATTTTCTCTGAGCGAAACGAGATCTTGTTGGAATTGAATATTATCCTGGTGAATGAGTTTCTTTCACAAATAACTCTCTATTACGCTTTGTGTGTATATTCCTATGTCTGCTAGCTATTTGATTCAATTTTTATATGCTTGGTATACGAACTGAATAAGAAAAAGTGATTACTATGTAACTCAGTACCCGTCATCGCCATATAAGCAGGAAGTGGCTGTTTCAGATGGAATTTTTCCTCCTTTTCGTGAATGACTCAGACTTTTTTGAATTATATACAAGTATCTATCAGCAGACGGTATTTGAATTTTTTTCGATCTTACTTCTTTCATAAAAGTTATAATTTTTATTTTCAAATTTGAAAAAGAAAAAATCCAGAAAAATTATATATCAAACATCATTCTCCCCACAAAGATATCCAGGCTCCTAAGTAATGTGAATGCTATAGAGGAAATGAAAATATCAGCTTCAAACGCATATGTCATTAATATGATCGAGTGACATCATAGAAACATTCGAATAATGTATCAAGTAAAATGATGACTGAAAAAACTTCAACGTCAGCAATGATTTCTGAAAATGTGTTTCTATTCCTCTTGAACCGACATCGAAACATTTCCCAACTTGATCCCAATAGAAACATCCACAATTGCAACGTTTTTTTTTTTCACGAACATTTACCATCGTTCACAAAATAGGATTATCTGCATGAAAGAGTGAAAATGGTTCCATAAAATCATCGAATCGAATACATCAAAGGCCATTTTGAAATCGTAACTCGAGTAGTTTGATTAACAGTTCAAATACCCCCTGATATATCGAAATCATTTATCATTCTGACAATATGAACTACATCGACGAGATGTTCGATTTGTCAATCTGTCTCGTGAATAGACCATTTATACCAGCGAATTTTCTCCCTCAAAAAATTATTTTTCCTCACACTGCCACGGAATGATAGATCGGAATATAGTCAATGCTTTGGAGGCGATTTGTTAAATGGGTGATCATCATCTGTCATTTTCCTCGATGTGAGTGATGTTGAACCTGAAAATAAGCTCGTGTGAAAATTTCTTCTCATCTGTACTAATACTAGACCTGTGCCCACTTCGTTGGGTGATGATTGTTCTAATTCATTTCGTTCACTTGTACGGATCATGTTAATCTTTTATCTATTTGTGTCACTTGGAGTTTCTCCTTCACCCAATAACGACCTCCTTCTGTCAGATATCCGAGAAAGGTCTAATTCGTTTTGTTCACTTAGTGTTTTGTCCACATCCTGCACGCATTTCTAAAAATTTCCTTGCTTGGCATCTTTCTGCACTTTCATTTTATTAGGTATATCACCTCTTTGTCAATATTGATACACTTATCTCTGGATTTTTTTTGCGAGGTTCCTGAGAATCCACCATAATCTGGAAAAATGAAAAATTTATATTATTTTATACAAGTAGAAAAGGAGAACACTTGCTTCTCTTCGACCTAAAGTTACTTTACAGATGAAAATGTTCTTTCTTTTTGAATGAAGAATTCATCGAATGAGTCAGCACCTTGTATAACTCCAAATAATTATGCACACGTTTTGCTTTACCGGACATATCCAGGGCCCATAATATCTATCTGGTTTGGTAATTCCGCTTTTCACCCTTGGGATTTAAATTCATTTTTTTATACAGAGTAATTTTTCAGAACCAGTTTGTTTTGGTTCTCACAGACCTGAATTCAACTAGCGAAGAAGGATTCATTGTGCGTGTTGGGTTAAAAAACTAATCCGCCAGAACTTTGTGTGGTCTAATTTTTTTCGCATGTTCTTTTTGTATTCTTGTTCATTACTGCTAGTGTTTGACCCGATATTTCGGAATTTATGAGTGTATATTTTCTCTTGGCTATTACAACAATTGATGAAGAAGAAATGAATGAAATGGTCTCACAATTCATACCAATCTATTCTACTGCTCTAAAAGAAGCTGAGTGCAAGTGCTGGTCCTGACGAACAAAACTAATCACAACAATAATAAATTCACACCGTGTTTTCCAAAACCATAATATCGATTACCTAACCTCTCCATCCTATCCTACCTATCAGAAGTATTTCTGACTCGAGAAATGGAAACATCATGAAATTCCTGTCTGTAGTATAATGGAGACGAATGGCATGCTTCATGCTGAATAGCGGCAAAGTTGTGTAAGGCAAAGATGAATCTTTCTTCTGAACTACACCAAGGGCAATGGATAAAATTTATGCATGAAAACAGTCATTAATTTTCATTTGATTCGTTTTCCAGACCTGTCTATTGTTGAACTTTGGAAATGGCATATGGGTAAAAATTGTGAAGGCCTGCAAGACTCAGTAACTGATACATACATCTGGAGCGAATTGTCATTCCACATGAAAGTTTGACCAAATCATTATTTTGAAATTTTTTCAATTCGCACAGGAATAGAATGTAATTGATGTGTTTCTCCTGGAAATGATGCCGTTCATTGTATTTTCCATACGTAAACGTATTGCGACCTGGTTTCATCTTCCAAAAATTACGAGCGTATCTTTATACTCGTAGGGAGTGAAAGTTAAAGAAATTTTGATACTCAACAATTATTATGGAATTGGGTGATATGAAATGACTAAACACAATTCTTGAACCCTTACTTAACAGGTGTATGCTGAAAAACTCTGAACTTCTGTCAAATGTGACAGACATTTAGGATACACCTGCATTCAAGTTTGATTTCGAAACGCTTTCAATCGTGACGTAAACATTCATGTACTCAAGAAAACATACCATTTTGAAACTAAATGATAAAAGTGTCAAAATAAACCGAACCATTCTTATAGAAGATTTCAAAACATAATGAACCGTATTCATTTTTGACGTCACTGATTCAAAAACAAAATGTTTAGTTTCAAAACGCATTGAACAAGGTTCTTCAAGAAAAAACAGCTCTGTACTTCTGCAGGATTCAACCTGTCGCTGGCCCAATTGAATGACGGACATGGGTAGACGTAGTGACAGGTGAAACCATTGACACCGGCGTATCCGCCAAAACTGGTGTAACCGCTAAAACTAGCGTATCCGCCAAAATATATGCGCCAACCAAAATCAGTGTACCCAGCAAAACCTAGATATACGTTTGGGGTATAACGATCTACTTATCTCGCGTGACTTCGAAACTGAGCGGGCGGTCTCTTCATCATACTACTGATGAAAGCAGATTCCTTTAATTTTCGTTTCCTGCCATTGCTCACTTTTTCCATCATTTGAGTGTCGTTCCATTCTACTGTGTGATCCCAATCGGCAGTAAGAATGTGCTCTTATAATTTAAAACTACCTAACTGTCTGTTCCTGATGTACATCTTGTGTTCAATCTTTCGCACTTCCAAAGGTCGAGAGGTTTCATCGATATATTTTTGACCGCACGAACAAGGAATTTGGAACTACAATTTTTTGTGTATTCCGTTGTGTTATTTGGTTTGTTATGTGTTAGTATTGAAAGTGAAGTATTAGTTGTTTTGAATATTGTTCTTACATTATACCTGTTGAAGATCCGTTTTTTCTTTTCGGAACAAAGAAGGGACATAAGGTATAATGTTTTATACAGGTTTTATATTTTGTATAGATTGTATATCTTCATCGTGAGATGTGTTTGGATTTTCAATTTCTGTCAGTGTTTTCTCTGAAACTTTTTCTAGAGATCAATAATCACCCTAACACCAAACCAATATTTTTGCACTCGTCGCGCCTTGAGCTACTGAGGTTAGCATCCTCAGGAGAAGAAAATTGATACTCGTGTATACTATCAATTTCCTTCTCCTGAAGATGCTAACCCTAAAAAAAATAATATTGAATACTCGCAGAAATATCAGCTTGCTGTTAGGGTGATTGACCTCTAGGAAAAGTTTCGAACTTTACATCGAAGGTTCCTATTTAATCGTTTCATGTTTTTTCAAAAAATTTTACTGGATTTCATTTTCTTTCAATATTGATTTCATCAAGTTGATCTCTTCATTGATTTTTCTTCTGAGTTACATATTTTTTTTGATTTATTATAATGATATATTCACTTGTGTGGTTGTTTGAGGAGTGCTGTAGATATCTGTTGGTATGTTTTCTTTCTATATACACTTGTGTCTACATGACGTGTTGATTTCTATATTGTAACGTCCTAACGCCGGCCCTGACGAAATCGTAAACGCAAGGCGAGGGACCGCGTCGTAGCGAACGTCATTTTCCTGGAATCCGTAAGCCGCCTAGAGAATTCGAGAAACGTCATCGCGGCTTCTCGGGAACATTCTTCACAGGCGTACGCAGGGGTATAAATACGGGAGAGAGTTCGCGACGCAGACAGAGTTAGTTAGTCAAAGAGTTGGCTATTAGGTACGGAGAATTTGTATTCAGAGCTAAGTGACGAGATTTGTTGAGATCTAAGTGGAGCAGAGCTTTGTGCGAAAGCAGAATTGTTAGTACAGAGAGTTTTAGTAGCGAGCGAGCATTGGAAAGTTATCGGAGCGATTTAAGTGATTGTGTTGTATTGTATTGTGATAGAGAGTTATAATAAAAGTAGTTTAGTGTTGTTTGGTGTTTTAATCGACGAACCCAAGGATATATCGTAACAGTGTTGTCAGAAGTGAGATTTTCCCAAGGGATAAATCGTAACAGTGGTGTCGGAAGTGGAATTTTTGCTGGTAAATAAAAACAATTTATGGTTAATACGAGAAGTACATCTTACGATACGATGGAGGATATGTTGAAATTTATGCAAAACCAATTTGCGGATTGGGAAAGACGACGACAGGAAGATGAAAAGCGTCGGCTGGAGGAGAAAGAATTAGAGGAAAAGCGACGACAGGAAGATGAAAAGCGACGGCTGGAGGAAAAAGAATTGGCGGAAAAGCGACGGCAGGAGGAAAAACAAGAACGAGAAGAATCGCTCAGGAAAATTCTCGAAAATGAAAAGAAAGAACGACAATTAGAACGGGAAAATGAAAAGAAAGAACGGGAAGAAACACTCCAGAAAATTCTCGAAAATGAAAAGAAAGAACGAGAAGATGAAAAGAAAGATCGAGAGAAAGCACTCCAGAAAATTCTCGATAACGAAAAGAAAGAACGGGAAGAAGCACTCCAGAAAATTCTCGAAGAACAGAGAAAAGAACGAGAAGACCTCCAGAAAATTCTAGAACAACAAAAGAATGAAATAGAGCAATTAGAAAAACAACAAAAAGCAGACTTCCAGAAAGTTCTAGAAAATCAGGACAAGTTCTTCGAGCATGTTTCACATGAAACTGAAGTGCGAGTGGAAAAACTAAAGGAAGAACTGAAGGGAGACGTCAAGAACATCGACGATAACGTCAATAAGAAAGTGGATATAGTGCGAGAGGAGATGAGAGGTCTAGAAAAACAGATAGCTCTTCTCAAGAACCGAGATCGCCGAGACAGTGTTGCCACGTCAGGAATTTCCGTGAAACCACCGACTTTCGATGGTCAGTCGTCTTGGTCCATGTACCGTCGACAATTTGAGGCTGCGGCAGAAACTAATGGATGGGGCGACGAAGAAAAAGCCACGGCACTAATAGTAGCTTTGAGAGGGTCAGCTTTGGGTATATTACAAACGATACCTATAGAACAGCAGAAGCAATATGACGACCTGATTTCTGCACTAGAGTTGAGGTATGGCGATCAACACCGAGAATAGCTGTATAGGGCCCAAATGAAGACTCGCACACAAAAATCAGGTGAGAGTCTGCAAGAATTTGAGGCAGATGCTCGACGCCTAATCCAGCTGGCATACCCAGATGCGCCAGGAGATTTCAAGGAGCAGTTGGCTGTGCAGATATTTATTGACGGACTCAGAGACCCAGAAATCCAAAGAACTCTGCGACTTACAAGTTTCAAAAGGAGTAGCGATGCCTTGGTACGTTCGCTAGAAGTGGAGGCGGCCTTCAACACCTCAAGGCCGAAAGTGCGAGCGGTAACAATTGACGATCCCGAACATAGATCTGGCGCAACGAGTGGTTCATTTGAGAAATTTCTGGAGGAGATTAAATCGTTGATAGGTGGAATGAGCACCCAGAAGAAGAGAACGTGCTACCGATGTGGAAAACTGGGACACCTTATCAAAGAATGTTGGGTGAAGATGCCGCAGAGGATTTGCTATAGATGTAGGAGGCCGGGACATTTCATAAAAGACTGTAGGGAGAGAATGCCACAGAGAAAATGTTACAGATGTGGAAGATCAGGGCATTTCATGAAAGATTACAAGGTGAGAATGCCAATAAAATCCAACTCACCTGCCAGGACGCCGACAAGTTCGCAATCATCTGCGAGGTCAAGGTCACCGAGGGTCATTTGTGTTAACAGGCTAAAAAGAACATCTGAGAGCCCCACCATTCCAGGAAAATTGAATAAAATGGATGTAATATGCACCATAGACACCGGTGCTGCAGTTTTCTTGGTACGCAGCGACATCCTTCGGCCTGGAAACGTAAAGCCTATTTCACCCAACGTCGTGATTCGGACAGTCACTGGTGAAAACGCACCTATCCGAGGAGAAGCTGAAATTACGTTGATTCTTGGGCGACTCACTATCACAGGTACAGTCTACGTCGCAGATATAGAAGATGAAGTCATACTCGGAATGGACTTGATCAGTGACCATGGAATTTCATTCGACAATGAGCAAAAGATCATAAGGTTCGGAGAAGAAGAATTTGTCCTTACAACTCCAACGGAAAGGACGAAACCTGCCAAACTGCGATTATTGAAAACTGCGAGAATCCGTGCACTGTCGAAGGAAGTAGCTCGTGTCACAGAGAACAATGTCCCTGAATGCAGCGTCCAGCCATCGGATTCCGGACAAGTCCAGGTGAAGACAGCAATAGCCATCCTTGAAAGAGCCGCCAGGTGTCGCGTTGGAGGTACAACTGGAAGGGCTGACTTGGTCAAACAAGAAGTCATCAGTGGTCAAGTCCACTTGATTCAACAACCATCAAGAAGAGTTACATTCCCTAAGCGACAAGAGATGCTAGAGCGCATTGATAGGAGGAAGGCGCGGCACTATCGGAAGGCAAACACTGGCGGATTCCAAGAAGAAGATCGAGTGTGGCTGTACAACCCCCGTCGTAGGATGAATGATGTGGTGTACATTGTTCAACGTAAGCCTAGAACAAAAAGGAAAGTCGTACACCTTAAGAGACTCAAATGTAACAATGGGCATAACGAGATGTTGTTTGATTGGGACGATCAAAATTGAGAGGGGGATAATGTTACGTCCTAACGCCGGCCCTGACGAAATCGTAAACGCAAGGCGAGGGACCGCGTCGTAGCGAACGTCATTTTCCTGGAATCCGTAAGCCGCCTAGAGAATTCGAGAAACGTCATCGCGGCTTCTCGGGAACATTCTTCACAGGCGTACGCAGGGGTATAAATACGGGAGAGAGTTCGCGACGCGGACAGAGTTAGTTAGTCAAAGAATTGGTATTAGGTACAGAGAATTTGTATTCAGAGCTTAGTGACGAGATTTGTTGAGATCTAAGTGGAGCAGAGCTTTGTGCGAAAGCAGAATTTTTAGTACAGAGAGTTTTAGTAGCGAGCGAGCATTGGAAAGTTATCGGAGCGATTTAAGTGATTGTGTTGTATTGTATTGTGATAGAGAGTTATAATAAAAGTAGTTTAGTGTTGTTTGGTGTTTCAATCGACGAACCCAAGGATATATCGTAACAGTGGTGTCAGAATTGAGATTTTCCAAAAGGATATATCGTAACAATATCATGATATCCAGAATTGGAAGTTCATTGTTATTTTCTGTTCCTAATGTGACTTCATTTTTGATTTTTGTTTTTCAATATGTTACAAAAATAAGTCAAGTTCATTTTGACCATAACTCCATATGGCAAACACATTATCAACATATATCCAACACAACTTTGGACCATTTGAAAAACTCTCTATGGAAGAATCCCCAAATACTGTTCACATCTTTGATAAATGTCTTTTACATTTGAATATCACAAATATTTATATTTGAGAAAGAATTTGCGTTTTGAAAACGGAAGCGAATTCAGTTTCCGAAACATTAACGATAAGTATTTCAACTTATATATTAGTTATAGATAATTAAAGTACGCTCGGTATTCGGTAAGGAAATTTCACACCATATTGAACGTCAACGAATTATTTGAAATTCATCTTTCAGCCTTTCAAAGTACGTCAAGATAGGCCTTGGATATTACACGTCAGATTTAACAATAGACTTGTAATGACCTTTTTCTGTGAAATTCGTTTCAGTTTATTGTGTGAGCTTTAAGAAAATGAATCGATTGTGTGTGATAGAGGAGTGTCAGTGGCTCGTAAATGAAGATGTGAATCTGATTATATTTCCATTTGTCTGCTGAATTGCTCTAGTGCCGAATTTGAACGTTACATTTTGTTAACTTCTGCTCGAAGTGGGTGACATGATATGTCAAACAAACTATTCTCCACTCATGTCAAAAAATTATCGGTTATAATTGCACGAGTGCATTAAAAATTACCGATAATTTTGCAAGAAAGCGTGATAACTAAAAATTGCAAGTTTATTTTCATATTTTGGCGAAAGTGTCCGAGTCCGAACGACGAGGGCTCTTTTACAAAATATGAAAATAACCGAATGCAATTTGTATAAGATATCACGCTTGAATGCAAAATTATCTGATCATTTTTATGCACGAATGTATTTCATTGGAATATTTCACGAATAAAGAAATTCTCAAGGAAATGTTATTTTTTGTTCATTTATACTTTCCTCTAAAGATTGTATGAAGCACTCACCAAAACGCGAAATGTTTTTCTATTTTTGAAGTCTATCTGACATTCATTTGTGTTGATTACTGACGTCTAGCGATACGGATTCAAATGTGTTGTTATGGTGACTTGATACAATGCAATTACCGCTGAAAGTTTTCGATAATTGCATTGCTCTTATAGAACATTTTGTATATATGAGGGAAATATTCACAATAATTTGCTTTAGGTTAGCCATGCGGGGAAAAGTTTCCGATAAAATACCAGAGTTGCCCAAATTGCCATGGTAACATGAAAAAAAGTACCCATTTTGTTGGTCGAAAACTGTTAGTACGAAATTTCCATTTCCAATTCGTCCGCGGTTTTTTCCTCCGAATTTGTCGGCACGTTCTGCGCCCGATAAAAATATTTCCGACTGATGAACAAAATGTGCTTCGTTTTCAGGAAAGTCGACGGGGATTGTGACAAACACTCGAATAACTCACGCCACGCCCGCAGCCCTCTACGGACATTCACCCTCCCGCTACTGGGAAGACGACTCCAAAGTGCCCCCAGCCTCGCGTAAATCCTGCAAGGATCTGGCACGCCAACTCATCGAAAATGATCCCGGAAGAAACATTAACGTAAGTCTCTGTATTTTATTATGGGAATTCTTTCCATTGTATTTTTGTACAACTGTGAGACTTTTGAATCACTGGAAGTGGGTTGCGTTAAAACTGGCTATTATTTTCTTCACAATTTTTTGATAGCTGATATTTCGTTTATAAACCAATAGAACACAATTTCTTCAACGCGACTACAAGTTCAGTTGGAATTTACATGAATTTGGATGACAATGCCAAATCGACAATTTTTCTGTAGGTAGTTTGGACCTCAAAAAATATAGTGTAAAATTCGTAGGAGCGAAATTGCGACTTTTGTCCGAAAAAAATAATTAAATAAACCAATTTCACTATTTTGATGTTTTTATCTTTGGAATGAGATTTATCGACCAATGTTTCCTATGGAAACTGTGCGCCGTGATTGAATCTACCAACTGAATCCTATGCAAAAATCACGTAGAATCATCAGTTTGGTAGTCAATCACTTTCAAACAACTTTTGGAAAAATTCGTTACTGTATTTACGTGGTTTATTGAAAAAGTACTGTTCTGAAACTATTTTGTTTTATGTTATGTAGTTTAGCAATAATGACCGATTTTCTCAAATCCGGCGTCTTTATGTCACAAGGCCGAGAAGGTGCAAAAAATCACAGAAAGCTTGTGCATTCAGGATTCAACTGGAGAGGAATTCGGGAAAAAATATATTATTTTTCTATATATTCAGATTCACACGAAAGGGAAGCCCTGTCATGTTTAAAGAACACCGCGTGAATCAAAGGACAGGAGATACGAATTAACATTAACATTGAATTTCCGAAGTTTGTAAGCCTCAGGAAAAACCTCTTTTGGCAAGGGGCCGTTCATAAAATACGTCACACTAAAATCAGCTTTTTTTGACCCCCTCCCCCCCCATTGTCACGCTGTGTCACACTTTTTGTGACCCCCCCTAGAAATATTTCGTCACAAAAACTAAGACCCCCCCCTGCTGAGTATGATAAATTCTAAATAATAGTACACAAATTCTGAAAATTTAATATATATATATATATATATATATATATATATATATATAAATATATTTTGGCAGATACATATCGTTCTTTAGAATCTGACTACTAGGTGGCGATGTTCATATATAATAGAAAACACCCTAGAGGGCGGAATTTTTTTTGTTTAACAAATTTAAATAATTTATATGTTGGTTGGCCTTTGGTTTCAAGATATTTATAAACAATTTCAATATGGATGGCCACAAATAATACACATATTTAACATAATCAGAAGATTCAATGCTCAATAACACAATGAAACAGTAAAAAATCGCTTTATTTTGTTTCATTTGTCAAGTGAAATACAGTATACTGTAACAAGATTAATTCGCATTCTCAATTGAAAATTCATTCGCAAAGATGGAGTCACTATAGATTTGATTAAAAAATCTGACGAGTTTAGGAATTTGTTGGAAGATGTCGCACATGTAGAATTCTAGCAAAATATACTGAAGATTTCTTTCATACCAAAATTTTTCAATTTTCGTCAGAAATCTACTAAAAAAGTAGATTTCTACCGAAAGTGGTCACGCTGGCTAGCGCTCATTTCAAAAAATAATAAACGGCGAACGTCACGTTGCCGTATACCCCCCGTCTCCCCTTGTCACATCTTGTCACACTCAGCCAGACCCCTCCCCCCCCCTTGTATGCGATCGTATTTTATGAACGGCCCCCAAGGAGTTCCAAAGCTCGGATGTTCTACTGAAGAAAAATCCCTGAGCAAGAGAGGTTCGACAGGTATCCGAATTCACAGCAAAGGGGTGGGAATTCTGTACTCGTCGTGTCATCCGTGTAGATATTGCCAAGGGTGGAACGATTTACAACAATTCAGAAGAGCACCGACCGCGAAAATATGTATAGAAAAGAGACAAGTCTCCAACCCTTCTACGATGTTATAATGAAGTGAGCGAGTCTGTGAGCGAAGAATCACCAACAAGACGAATTGCCTTTCTCTGAATAGAATCGAGGAGCCTCAATGACAATATTCCAATAGAGGTCTTATTTGAGCCTTGTAGATCATTAGGAGCTCACGAGAAGTGAAGTATTTCTTCGCTCGAAGTAGAAATCCGAGTGTCTGGAAAGCACCTTTAGTCATCGATCACACATGGTTTCTCAATGAGAGATTCTCATTGATCGTAATTCCTAGCATCGAGATACTTGTAGCCCAAAGTTAGCAGTAGTTCAAAATTCAGACGATTGCGCTGTCGTCTGGTGTTCCTCTATCTGGTACAATATCATACTCGGAGTATGAGCAGTCACAAAAATCAAACACTTCATTGTCTAACAGGAACGAGCACTTGGATTAACATGTGAGTTTCGAGATAAAAGTTACATTCCTCTGCGCTTTACTTTCTGTTTACTTTCCCGTGATACGAACTCGAAAGTTTTCTAAATACGTACTTTTCGCAATCGCCAGCCAATTGACTTGCTTGGAAGTTCCTCCGTTCTACTTCGAATTACAATTTCATTTCGAAAATCGACTATTTTCACAACTTGTTTTTCGGAGGTAATAACCCGTGAGCACCAAGTTTAATCGGTTGAAATGTGTGCTGCACGTCCGTGGTTTATGAAATTTTGCTAGCAAATGACTCGAGTGTATGTCAATTTGATAAACTACCGAGACCGTAGGTCGATGGATTTCATCTCAAATCATTATACACGAAAGCGTTTGCTTGAGAGCAGAATTTTGAAAATAATGGTCGATTGAACTTGGTGAAGAAGGAATATACAAGGCGTAACTGAATAATTGTAAAACATTTAAGGAGGTGATTCCTCATCGAAAAAAAAATTGGATCTTTCTTATGAAGAAACTTCATTGGAGCATCCCTTGTTGAGATACAGCCCTGTAAAAGGGGTACAAAAAATTTGTATAACAATTTTTTCCACAAGAACTGGAAAAGTTACAATATCGAAATTAACCTGACGTTTTGTACTACCAAAAAACACTCAGCCAGTAATTCATTTGGTTCACCCCATGGTTGTAAGGGGTGGAAAACGAAACCCCTTCCAATGTAACTTTTTGTCTAATAATTTGTTTACTCTTTGAAAATTCATTTCCGATAGCCTGTTCCATTCTAAACACAAAATGTCTCTTGGGTTTTCTGCTCAAAATATTGGAGGGTAATATACAACACCACTAATTCGAACATTTTCAGTGCTTGTGCTTGGCCCCTTTCAGGGGCTGTATCTTAACAAGGCATGCTCTAATGAAGTTTCTATATATGAAAGATCCTATCTTTTTTTCGATGAGAAATCACCTTCTTAAAAGTTATACACTTATTCAGTTTCACCCTGTATGTTGCGATTATTCCCAAAAAACATGTTAACTCAGGGAACATCAAAATCCAACACAGGAACAATATAGGGGATACTACCTGAAAAGTGAGCTATACGCCCGATTTATTCTTATCAGTTTAATCGAATAAAGGGTCCAGTGTATTAAATCGCTGTAGAGCTTTGTAGGAGCAGTCTAGCCTTTCAACTTTCTCTTCGATCATTCGCATATAATCGGGGATATAAAATTAGCATAGCTCTCAGCGAGACGCATGAAAAAAGTCTCAATATCATTATAACAAGCCGAGATACAATCATTTTTACGTTCCTTCAATTCAATACTGTTAAATGATTATTTCTCTCGAATTCATATTATAATCGTCAAACTTTTTTTATTCGATTTCGGGTAGGTGGAATTTTCGCTATTTCTTTCCATTGTTTCCATTTTGTGGAGTTGTTTGCTGATTCTATGATTTTATCAAGCGAACCTCAGATTTCAATTTGAATCTGACGACTTCTTCTCGGTTATAATCGCACGAGTGCATAAAAATTACCGATAATTTTGCAAGAAAGCGTGATATCTAAATATTGCAAGAGTTTATTTTCATATTTTGGCGAAAGTGCCGAAGGACGAGGGCTCTTTTACAGAATATGAAAATAACCGATTGCAATTTGTATGAGATATCACGCTTGAATGCAAAATTATCTGGTCCTTTTTATGCACGAAAGTTATTCATTGGAATATTTCACGAATAAAAAAATTCTCAAGGAAATGCAAAATTATCTGTAATTTTTTGTTCATTTATACTCTCCTCTATAGATTGAATGGAGCACTCACCAAAACGCGAAATGTTTTTTTATTTTTGAAGTCTATCTGACATTTATTTGTGTTGTTTACTGACGTCCAGCGATACGGTTTCAAATGTGTTGTTATGGTGACTTGATACAATGCAATTACCGCTGTAAGTTTTCGATAATTGCATTGCTCCCATGGAACATTTTATATATAAGGAAAGTATTTTATAGAATTCGACTTTATTGTACTCTTCATCTAGATCTTCTTGAACGTCGCCGCCTAATAACATACTTCTAATATTCTTCTCAGCACAGAAAAGCCTGTCACCTTTGTTTTGAAGTTGCCTCAGAAGGAATAACATGTCGTCCGTTGATTCTTCTTCATGTAGCTTTTTCTCGATCTCTGCCGACATTCTCATGACGGGTTTTCGAATTGATTCTCTTTGATGAAGCTATCCATCGTCACGGTCGCCAAATGTTGTATTTTCCCGATTTGAAGGGTTTGTATATTTTTGATTACTTGAAAAACACTTTTTGATTGAAATAACTTGAATTGTACTTTATACATTCTTTATTATCATGACATACATATGGAAACATAACAAGTTCATATCAAATTGACAAAACAAGAAAACCTATCAAATACAGTTATACAATAAATATTCCATTTCTAACAACCTGAGTACAAACACATTGATATGGATATTTTTTGAAATATTCGTTTTTCTCTGCAATATGGCCATCCCCATAGGCTATTTTTCTGTTCATAAGAAATGAGAAAAATATCAGTCTGACAAAGAACATCATTGTACAGTTCGAATAGTCTCATTGGTTTTTCGATTTCAATGAGACCACCTGAACTTTCTTCAAAATGGCCAATTGAACATTAACAGGGGAACTACTATATTCGAATATGCTGGAAACTACTGTTGATCCTCTGATCACCGAAATCGTCGAAGCGAATCCTAATGAATTCGATATGGATTTAATCATTTCAACCAGATGGATCACTAACACATTACTCAAGACCAAGTAAGAAACTATTAGGATAATACTGGCCATGGTATCTGGATTGGCCATCGAGATCCTACGGAATGGCCAACCCACTTGTCAGATTCGACACCCTTGGACTTTTTTTATAGGGTTATTCGAAACAAGAGGTGTACGAAACTGAATCTGCATCAATGAAGATTATACGCCAAAAAATAATAGATATTTTTGTAGAAATATCGATGTTGCTATGTTCGAAAATGTTCGACGTGAAATATCGAATAGGTTGTTCAAGACCTCCGAGGCAACCATTTCGAGCATCTGCTGAACTGAACACAGCTTATTTCCTCAAATTATGATTTGAACGTCGATGTATTCATGCACTTATTGAATGTTCCGCCATTTTGCAGTAGGTGAAGATATTGACTTCATATTTTTTCCCCAGATGGCGCCCAGTCACCATCTTGAAATTTTCATCTGTCAATTTTACTTCAAACTACAGTATTTATGCATCAATTCGATTATCCCAAGCAATTTTCTGAGTTGATCCGTTCAAACAATAAAAGGCACTGTATTGTGTTAGTGATACACACCCGAGTCACTAAATACTACCGTCTTTTACAACTACTGGAAATGGCTCACCCCGCAAATGGACAGACAAATAATATACAGCATTTATCGAATGGAGATTCGATAGTGGAAGATGATAATGCAGTCGAAAAACGTTTCCTGGAAATTGCAGTTGTTCAACTTAAAGGGAAAATTAACCATTCAAGAGAATAGAGAAAACGGTATGAACTGAATACTAATGTTCCATTCCTGAATTTGAGATGGAGTATGTTACATTCATAGTCTGAGAGAATTACTATGCATTGGGTTGTGAATAATGATTTGTGATCCGTTTCAAAGAAATTATGTACCGGATAACCTGAAAAGCAACATTTTTTATTATGACCCCGGTTCTCTTCGTTTGACGTTCTTGTTTTTGAGATGCAATTATTATATTGTGTATTTCTCAGTACTGAGTTTCATCAGGTTCATCATAGCTCTGCCTTGAGCTTCCGGAAGGAGTCGTAAATGTTATAAACCCATTGTTTCACCCCATTGGACAATGAATTTCAAAAAAATACGAAACACGTCTTCCATCAATTCTGTTGAAGAATATTTCTGCAAAATTTTAATTAGATTTAAGTACGAAGTTCCAAACAAACTTTGGCCCATTTTTCATCACTTGAGAGATAGGATTTCGAAAAAATTTTCTTATCGGATACCTACGTCATACAAAAAAACACCCTTCAAGTTTCAGATTGTAAGTTCAACCTACAATCAATACTCATAATTCGACTATGCGGTCTGGTACAATGATATTACCCAACATCTGAATGTTTTCTCAATATTTTTTGTCTGCATAAGATGACCGATGAGCTTTCACTGTTATGAAGAAACTAGCTCCTCTCAAAATCACGATATAAGTCCTGAAGAAGGAAATAAACATTTCCGAAAGCTTGACTCAATACCAAAGAGTTTTTTTCAACAACCGTCCGGGAATCTATGAAATATTCCTCGAACTCAAATCACTACAGCGATTATGAATTTCATTTGGATATAAATTGGAAATCGGAACTGAATATTATGTTTTTTTTTTATTATTCCATAATCGTTCTGAGATTGAAAGTATTTCAGTGCGGCGTAAAATTGAATGTCGAAAACATAGCACGCTGAATTGAAATTTAAGTTACTGGATATTTCAGTACAAGCTGAATGCATTCAGAATTTCTACAGAATATGAGAAAGAACTATGGTCGAAACATATCAACGAACAAATTTATTCTATCAGGGGCTATATAGAGAAGTTACTCGATTGCTGTCCAAGGAAAAGAAATCAAGCAGATGAAAAGAACTTGGGATTGATTCGTTCCACTTGACATAAACAGAATTACAAATACATTCCAAACCCAAACAAATTCACCAGAACGTTTTGATAGTAGTTCATGGATGTACTCGATAGTTACCTCAAAAACCTACACCTTCTATTGTACTCGACCTTTCAACTCTATTGGATACATTATCTTCATTGTCTTTCTAGCTGTGCAATAACATAACTCACCCTTTACTCTGGAGAACCAATCCCCCTGAGGGCATGTTCACTTCAACGAAATAAATAAATCCTTCTGACAGTTTGGGTGAAACAAATACTATAAATTATCTCGACTGAAACTCTACCCACATGTAACTTTCTTAGACAGGTAAACACACTGCAAGAACGTGATAAATATCGCAATGTAAAGAGTTTTTTGAATTTGCTTTGTGCTTATACATTCATCATAAATGAACGACCATATAAGATATGTTACAAAATATGTGAATTGTATGCTAGTCATTCAAACAGGACTAATTTCCAACTTGATTAGTTGAGGTTTGCCAGAGCTCTTGTCAAATTTTTCTATTCACAGGTTTCAATGATACTGAAATAGAACAGTGATCGGAGAATATTTTGTTGAGATAGACCCTTGAAATATTTATATTATCTGAAAATAATGATTTATTCTGATTATTTTTGTAACTGAGTTGTGTTATCATATTGTCTTTACAAATTGTAATTCAAACTGTGTTTATACTCTGAACTTATTCATGTGATACTTTTTGGAAATCCTCGCAAAATTCTCTACAAAATCATCTATGTCACACATACCTACAGAATGTGATTTTCACTACTTTCCAAGCTAGAATAACCGGAATGATCAATCCTTATTGTCTTGCTCAACATAGACAGATATATTCAGAAGTTAATATTTGAATGACATTGATCAAAAGATACTTAGAAAGGATACATCTGACAAATGAATTATCGTATCCATCTCTGAGAAAAGCAAAAAACTCGGATATCAATAATAACCATTGCATGCCATTAGTTCCATGTTAGTTGAAACTGTTTGACTGGCTTGAGAACCAAAAAATAGATAATCATCTCAATCTCCATGATATCTTAACTGAATAACTGTTGAGGTTCAATTCAACATATGCTTTGTTCTCGTGTCTCGAACTAAAAACACTTCAATAATGTGACTTTCATTATATAATGGTTTCATTTTCTCACCAATAAGAATTTTGAATTGTCACTCAGAACAAGGAAACATCCAAAACTGAAACCAAGCCCTCTGGCAAAACATGACCAAACGTATTATTGATCATTGGTGACTCAACAGTAATATTCTCAATAGCACAATTTTCATTATTCGCAATCGATTATAGTTGTAAGATGTTCTTTATTCGATCTGAGTTCTCATCGTACAGATTCACTGCTTCTTCATCAAAGCACTTATCATCCGTATTTCTCTCACAGTTTGCTGAGAACTCAAGGGATTTATTGTCATTTACTCCAGGTAATTTTTTTTTCATTTTCGAAGATAGCTCAAAGTGATTCAGCTCATCTCTGCTGCTGTCAGTAGGTATTACTCATCAAATATATGTTTTCAATTCCTCGATGGAAAAAATAGTTCATTACTGTTATTATAATTCACATCATTGAACTATCATGTAATGATTTCTTCAGGAGGAACATGTGGTAATACCTTCTGCCAACTCAATTCAGTTCTCACAGCTTCATTCCCTATCCTCTCAGAAAGAGCCCGGATATCCTGGAAAACATATTATTGAAATCTGTTTCATCCAGGCATTATCATGCTCTGTGAATTTCTAAACTAACCGTGACTCGGTTTCACCTCGGTGAGCCCCCTCAGTTGTTAATTGAACTTTAACGTAGGTAGAATCAGTCAGAGAGTAATCCATTCTACACCCCATTTGGCTGTCAACTATATCTCTTCATGAAAACTGACGAAATGGTGCAGGAAACAGATAAATGGTAAATATGAAAATTCCTCATGAACGGTAAAGAATATGAAGTCCAGATTCCATCTCTGCAAATGGAATAAAACAGATCCACCGATCACTACTTCGTTCAACCAATTCAGAACTATAATTATCTCCTCTGTTGTAGGGAATTTATGCGATTACTAAGTAAATGAAGTCAGTCGCGGAAATTAATGAGTCTGTAGATTTTGGTGATTGGATAGAATTGCATGCAATTGTTTTCGTGATCGTATAATGAGTTTTTTTTGTTTATTAGTTTCAATTAATCAGATGGACAATTAAAACTAAATTGACGAAATTAGTGTTCCAATAGTCATTGTCAAACAGTTATTCCACATGGGAGATATGATAGGAGAAAGTCGAACATAGAAAGATGATTGAAAATAGTCGCGATCAAGAAATTCTTTAGAATATCACCCGGTCCACATTATCAGGAAAAAAATTCTCGATATAGTATTGAGTGAAGTAATTCCAGTGGCTTATTTGACGCCCTGTTTCCTGAAACAGCACTTGATAATTATAGTGGGGGATTTATACACTTTGTTCCATTTTGCATTTTGTCAAATGTTGACTGTCATACCTGAAAAAATTTCTGGATCTTCCAGGATATTTTTCTCCCAGGAAGTTGATGGTTATTTCGGATTCAACATTCATATTTGACTTCGGCTCAACCCACTTACTTACTTTCAATCCTTTATCGTCTGATTATGACTAAGATGACATTATGTATAGTCGTAACAATGGAATGTTGAACAGTCATATGATAATGTATGCCAGATGGCAAGAGGCATATGAATGCTATACCAGAAATATTTGCATAGCTCCGAAATACAATTTCATGAAAATTGCTATGTCATTATACTATGCCTCGTTGGTTTAATAAGGTCCAGTAAGAATATTTTGAAAGGAAACATCCTTTTCCACTATATGTTCGACTATGGTCGAATAATATTGGAGACCTCCAGAATATTTTCATTTGCATTCAAAAATAACATAAAAATAATAAAAGTATCGTAGGAATGTGCTCTTTTCCAGTAAACCAAGATATTGAAACTAGAGATATATCTGAAAAAAGTTAATGAATCGGTATTTGAGTGCAGCTTTCTACTGATGATGACATTAGACAAGAAATAATGGGAATGGTCAATCATTTAGGATTCTATGATCTGTGTCTGTTGCAGTTCTTCAAATTACACAGGATATTGACCAACACTTGCGTTGTCTGTGAGTATATCTTGGAGATCACGATGTTCGTGGTCTAGCCTCAAGAGTATGTTCTGGGAAATCTGGCTTGTCTGTGTATTCGCATATCTTTTTTCTGTAATTTAATAGTTTGGACGAAAACAAAATTTTGCAAGACACTAATATGTCACAGATAAGGTGTCTGAGAATGGACATCTTCATGAACCAAAAAATTGATCGGGTATTATTAAAATTGTTTTCTTGTAACTGATGAAATGAAGGAAATGCAGAAACAACTGTTGAAATAATTGTTTAACAGTGATTTACCGCCATATTAATAATTATACGTGATTTTCGCTTAGGATTTATTTTGTAGATTTCATTACCGCGTACATTTTCCGTAGGAAGCATTATTCGATAGATATCATTCCAAAGATAATAACATGAAAATAGTAACATTTGTATATTCAGATAATTTTTTCTGCCAAAAATCATCATTTCGCTATCCCACAAATTTCACACCATGTTCTTCAAGGTCCAAACCACCTACAAAAAAATTGGCGATTTGGCACGACCGTTGAATAGAACCCATGTTTAAGTCTTCCGACCAATAGGGCAGTTACTTCAGTAGACACCAGTATCCTGCTGAATGGGCTGGAAATTTATTGGAGCTAGTTGGGTTCGAATATCGACCACTACAGCTCACATCGAAGTGAACAATGTGCAAATAATTGGTTGTGGATAGAAAGTGGCTTATGTCAGCAATTGCAAGTGTCGCAAAGAAGATGTGGATTGCGTTGTGGCTCAATGCATTTGTATCTGCGTTTCGACCTCGGCTGAATAGCTAAGGAAATCCTCAATTAAATATTTGTTAGATCTTCTTAGATTCAATTGAAATGTGGTTTTTCATGTTCTCGTGATATGTCGTATGTTTTTGTTAAAAATTTGAAATGGATATAATTCAAACTTCTTCTGAGTGAAAAATTTTTCAATTTCCAATCGGAGAGTATCTTATAAATGACTTTTCAGTCATTGCGAATGAAAAATATTTTTGATAGGTAGTTGACAACCAAGTTATTTACAAGCATAATAATTTCATAACGGATCTAACACGGTTTTCCTGTGAGCATTATTCGGTATTATGGAGATGGATAATTTCGATGCAAGGTAATACTGGGTTCTAAAAAATCGGTATTCACGGCCAACATTTATTCGCATATTTCATTGGAGAGATGCAAAGTTATCATACACATGGTATCCCATGAGGAAATATCTGCAACTGTTATCATCCAACTTGAAAGGAATTTTACAACTTCATCGTCATCGTCAACATGAAACACATATTCCACCTCTTTCATTTCTCTAAGCAGTCGATATTGTCTGCATATTTTGTATATACCCAAATTTGAAAATCGGAATTCCAATATATATTCGACATTGTTTGGAACCGCAGATTTCAACATTTTGAATAATCAAATTAGGTGGCATATTGGCATATTGGCAAAATATAGAGATTCAAATTCTATTGCAGTAAAATGAAAATATTCTAATCGTCATTTTCGAATCACATATATCAATATTGGTAATGCAATATTTATGATGAATGAAAATATCGATATGTGGTTAATTTCATTACCAAGAAATTGGGTCCAGAACTTTTCCCACAGCACCTTTCGTTTTCCGAACCGCCATCACATGACAGTGATCCTTTCAGTGTTTTTTCAAATAGATTTTCATTATAGCTAAATTTCCTAACATTTTGATATTGTCGTGCACATGACTTGAAGTCACCACATCCATATTACTCAATTCCTTCTTAAAACAAGTCTCTACCTGCCGTAGAGTGTATAGTGGTCGACAATGATACTGCAATAGTGAAGGTTGTGAGTTCAAGCTCCGTAGCACATAGAGTTTTTTCCAGATCAGTTACTATTCGCTCAGTACATATGGATGAGAGAATCCTTCAGTTTGACTATATGGTAGGAAAATTTCAATTTCGAATTTAATAACTGAAAAGTAAGTGGCATCAATCACAGCTTTGCTGACATATCATTCACATACATACATATTGTAGCAATATGATCGGATTGTGAAATATTGAGCCAATATCGCCGAAAATTCACATTTTTCTTATGGCGAATATTTACAATATAAGGTTAATATTCCCAATATTGGTCTAATATGTTTGTGCTATTCTGGAGCTCTATTACGGCTGAGTCATTGAATGATTTGTATTCCCCCATTAACGGTTAACCTTCCTGCTGTAGCTCTATGTAACTGATGTCGAGTGACCTTTGTCATCAGAATATCATCATGATGTATACCCAATAATCAGTAGCGTGCTCCCCTATGGTTGATTATAGAAGAGCTAATTACCAGCATATTAAGTGCTCCCAAGCCAATGAAAGGACTGATGAACAAGAACTTGATGGTGTCCCTAGCATTACGAATGAGTGAATTCATGTGTGATCAGATGAAGTCAAATAGAACGTACAACATGCTGATCAAAATTGGATGTAAAAAAGTTGAAATGAAGTCGAATGTATTTATATAATCACTAGCTGACCCGTGCCCACTTTGTTGGGCGTTGATTATTTTTGTGATGCAATCAAAAATATGTAGTTCTTAGTATTGAGTTTCATCAGGTTCATCATAGCTCTACCTTCTTGGCGCAATTGATATGATACGGATGGCTGAAAAATTGAAAGCAAACGAGAGAAATACAAACTGAATAGAGAAAAAACATCGTAGAACAAAAGTGCAATTAATATCACCTTGGTGAGGGGTAAAATTGATCTTCACAAAAAGTCTAAAACCCTTCTGTGCTCAGAACTGTTGATCTATTATTTGCGTATGGTGTTGATTCTTTGATATCGAATGCGCCTCTGTTCGCATTGTTTCTTTTATATTCAGATCCACACGTAGGACCCTGTAATGTTCAAAGAACAGAGTGTGAATCAAGGGACAGAAGATACGAATAAACATTAACTTTCTATCGGCAAGGAGTTCTAAAGCTCAGCTGTTCTATTGAAAAAAGATCCCTGAATAAGAGAGGTTCGACAGGTCTTCAAGTTCACAACAAGAGGGTGGGAATTCTGAAATCGCGCTTTTATCATGTCAGCTATTGGGACCGTGGAGCGACGACAGCGCCATTCACTTTTGGAACTTCTGTGGGACGTATGCATTGTGCCATATAGAGATTCTTCGAAAAACCGCGGATACTCACCAGAAACCTCAAATAAACTCTCATCCTTTAGATTATTATGGTAATTGCAGTCTGCTATCCCTAAATGTTGAAATGGCCTTCAACTGCCCTGAATATACGAAAAAAAATGTATTTATCGAATCAGACAAAGTTAGGTGAACTTAAAATAAAAAAAGATGGTATTGTTTGAAAGTATTCATTTTGTACAGGAATGACGTTTTCTTCCCATTCATTTTGCTATTAACCTACCACAATCAAAAATAGTTATGGAAGAGAAGCGTTTGTGATAATGTCTGAAAAAATCGCTGACCAATACGACGTATTTCATTATAACATATATAACATTTTTTTCTTCCACTGTATTCTGTTTTGGAAAAAATAGGGAGCGTGTTCTTCAGTGAGGTATTCCAGTTACTTTCTCCATTCTACTCGGAAGCAATAATATATAGAACTACTTACTTCTCTTTCATTTAACATTTGTCTGGATTCAACATGAAATTGCGTTGGTTACCTTTCAGAAACTGGCGGTGGGTTGAGGCCTCCAACAGAAATCTCCGACACTTTTTTTGTGTGAAGCATGCACTAAAATACGATATTATCAGCTTATGGTTTATCGTTGTAAAACGGTTGGTTGTTCATGTGGCTTGTTTCTTTTACTACACGGACCTTTCGGGAAACTCAAATAACTGCATCATCTTTCAAACATGTCTGTCTCTCGTCTTATAGCTTCAGTCCAATACGTCACTTGAAATTTCTGTTCAAAGAAAGCACCAACAAAAAAATGTCACATGAACTCCAGTAAAGTCACGGTTCACAATATATATGGCCGTATTCATTCTAACTCTCATGCCTGAACCGTTTCGAAAAGTTAGGGTACCACAAAAATCCTCGACTAGTCCAAATCGTATCTGAGGGTTGATTATGATTATCTCTCAACAGAATTCGCTTGATGGGTCTTTGTTCAGGAGTAACGAGATACATTCTGTACATTTTTCCGACAGCAAAGGCTACAATGCAGTTTTCGGTAATTCAAAAATGAATGTTTCCGAATGGTTGTCTCGACTCTTTGTGAATCGTTAAATGAAGAACTTCTTCTAGAAAGACTTGAAATATAAGAAGTATTCGTCTGGATTATCGACTCTGACCATAAGTCCAAAACTCATATTCTTTGTAAGAATTTTTTATACATAATTCTGAAATTATTGTTTTCATCAAGTTTCTAGTCGATTTTCTTATCGAATCATAATAAATATAAGCTATCTTTCAGAAAAATACTGTCATTATTTCCATTACGTTTTGTTTTCTCTTAAAATGTGCTTGAACTATTTTTTTTTCGTTCGACCTAATTGTCCTAACGAATAAAATAATAATCGTAATCATAACGAATAAAAGGGCAATGAACTTCTTTCCCTCCCCTTCCCTCTTCAAGGCACTCAACTACCCATCCAAATTCCGTTTTTTCAATGTGGGTTCATAGTTGAGAAGTTCTGTTCAATCGGCACGTGATAGATATATCATATAAGCAATCTGAACCAATCAAATTGTCTATTGTGTGGAAACATGGATATTTGGGTCAGTCAGTTTGGGACTCCGAAGAATCTTCCATGAATTGCGTTCAATTTTGCGATTCGGTAATCCCTCTCACTTTAGGAGCTATCAAACAGACAGTTCGAAACTAGAGAGAACCCGCTTGTCAGAGATTGAATTCCAATTGAATATTTATGTTCAACTCCAAATTATGTTCCGTTTGAAGCCCCGAATGATCGATAAGTCGAAGTTCTATTGCTTTGTGATAACTCCCAAGAACAAAGGGAATCAAGTTTTACTGGGAATACTTTCAATCCGGTCGAGATAGACAGTTGAAATAACAAAAAATTCGACAGAGCCAAATTGCGGTAAAGACCTTGGGTTAAACATGAAGAATAGAAATGGGAATGAAAAATTATGGAACAAGAATGTTTTACAATTATTTTATGCTTGACGTTCGTTGACATTCAAATGATTCGATGAGTGTGATGAGTAAATTCCAAGATTCATATAGGGAAGAATATCGACCGATGAGGGCGCTGGTGGTGGTTAAACTATATCCACCATTTTGAAATAGTTACCTTGTTTACATTTGTGAAATAACGCGCCAAACTTAAATCCAGTCATCAGTTGCCCTCGCTAGACAAGATTTTGGTGTTTTTTTTTGCTATATTTTCATTGTACGAAATGTTTCTCGTGAAGGTTAATATAACTGTAATCATGATGCTTTGAATAGCCGCACAATACCATTTATTGGAGGTGAACATAGATGCATTGTGTTTTAAAATCTAATGATATTTGTTTCAGGACATTTTTTAGTTTTAGTGTAGTGTTAGTGAACCAAAGAGGCTTTTATTACATGGATGATTAAATGCGCCATAACCTAAAAATAGACAGACTCACCAGGTAACAAGAAATCATCTCTCTTGAAATGCAAGAAACACACTAAAGCCGCTCTAGGTGGTGATTTATGCAGTTTCAGTTTAATTTTCCAAGCCTTGTACCTGTCTATTTTCTCTCTCAATCCACTTTCCGTAATGTTTCCCACCAAACATGTATTTCTCTTTGGGAACGTGTGGAAAGACAACTTTGGATTTCGGTTCCTAGAGTTGCGGCAACTTGGCACCCAACACTTTATACGGCTCACTGAGCGATCTGCATCCATGATTGTTTGTTATTGTTAATAAAAAACAAATACAACTTCAGATGAGATTTCCTAAATCAACACCAAAGAACTCAATAAATTCACACACATAAAATGGAAGCCGTTTGTTTGTGAAATTATAGCAGTGCGTTATATTTCCACCAGACGTCGCATAAAATTATGAACTTTCCAATATTCCTAGTGAAAAGACTTCTATACCAGTACAATGTTGGTGTTTTCGTCAAAAACGCTAGACCTACGGCTCACTTGATAATGATATCCAGGGAAATTCACATTCTTGAAATTTCTTTACAGATGGCGTTAAGCAGCAACTCTAGACACTTGACATTATGAAGTGTATTTTTTTCTCTTTTCAACACTCTACCTAATAAAGAATAAAGATGCATTATTTCTGTCAAGAATTGCGTTCTCACCTAAGGATTTAATTTTTTTATGTTTGTCTGTTTTTGTTTAGACGTAAATACAGATATGCATCTCGATACATATATTACAGAAAGATGCATTAACTTTATATTCTCGAAATATGTTATGGGGAATTTACATCAAAATTAATAGGAATTCTAACTATTCGGTGCTGAAAGATTTCAGATAATTTGATGAGATTCTTCGAAATATCGGTATGGACGTGAGAGGTAGTGGAGTTGGACGACATGGAAAAAATAGTACGTCAATTCGAGATAAATTGGACCCTTCATAGTCGAGATCAACCTGAGTATTTTCAATTCATTAGGAACAGTTCTGAAGTGCAGGTTATTATGGAGCTGTACATGAAGACCTTATTTGAAAACACTCTCCCGAAAGAACTTTCATTCCATGATTTTAAATTTTTGTTATTGTATCCTTTTACTGAGCATGTATCATACGATGTCACTAATGCTGAAACTTGTAATGAATATGTAAAACTGAAAATTCTGAAAAGCAATCAGCAAATAACACAAATATATAACTTCTACCAAAGTGAAAACTGAGCAAGATGAACTCTGTTTTCATCAACGACAGAATAATCTCGCGTTATATTGACCAGTTGAAGTTGAGTACATGTGTTTTCAATGTTTTGTACTTACCATCGGAACTTGATATAGATGTATAGATGATCGATTATTTTGTCCACAAATAATACAACAGCGTTCAATATCCATCATGAAAGACTATTCAAAACAACACTTGAATTAATTACTGAAACGGAAAACAACTAATAAATGAAAGCAACGGCAGATAAACGACAAATAACAAGGAAGGAAAACTATTGAGAATGGAACGACAAATAGCTGGTCGAAAGGAACAGTAAAATTATGGAAAACTCGAGCGAAATTCTGATAAAATGGAATGCGAATGTCAAAAGATGACAGAATTCGATTCTTGCACCATCTACTGGAAATCGCAGTAAATTTCGTGAATATGATTGATCGTGTCTAGAGTTTTTCACTCGACGAAACAATTTTTCTCCTTTCGACGTTTCGACTCCCACTTTGGAGCCATTCTCAAGACTGCTTGACTTGGTGGCGAGGCCTAAGTCTCCTTAACACTCTGTCAAGATGAGTGCTGGGGGTTAAGGAGGGAGACTTAGGCCTCGCCACCAAGTCAAGCAGTCTTGAGAATGGCTCTAAAGTGGGAGTCGAAACGTCAAAAGAAGAAAAATTACAGACGCGGTTCAACCGGAAGTTCCAGAGAGCATATATATATATATATATATATATATATATATATATATATATATATATATATATATATATGTGTGTGTGTGTGTATTAAAATTTTGGCACAGAAATGTTTACACACTTATGCCCAATTCCAATCAAGAATAATTATGTTTGCGAACGTAAAACTATACAGAAAAGCGTGTGGTTGTACAAAAAAGCTATTAAAATAGCTGCTGCTAAACATTTCACACTTTATGATACTTCACTCAATAATTTCGCCACTGGATCCATGATTTCATTCAGGAATTGAATTGTTTCCTGATATTGTTTATTGAGATCACTGTTCTGTTGGTGGGTGGCTAGATATTATAATTTGATACACTCTCAGGAACTCCTTAATCCTAAGGTGCAATGCTCACTCCAGAAGAGCTAACTAAAGAAAAACAATATGTTGACACAATGCTCATGTTAGATGCCTAGGGCAAGGGTTCCCAAAGGGTGGGCTGCGGCGCCCTAGTGTAGCGTAGAAAGCAAAGAGGGGCGACGTGAGGCATTTGTCTGTCACTATGCGAAACCATAAGTATTCGCAGATACTCATAAAGTAAACAATATTTTGATTCGCTCGCATCGCAGTCACCTACTTACATACGTCGCCGTCGGCGCGTTGCAGTGTTTATTTCCCGTTCTGAAAAATTGTCTGGGCATCACCAAGCTCACCCGTCACAATGATTCGACTGGATAGCTATTTTATTTTGTTTTCTTAAATTAATTCATTTTTTCTGTTTCAATTCTTGATTCTCATGAATATAATAAAAAATATTATTCAATTTTGTGGTTGTTTCAATAACTACTTAACTACCCTTATCGTAGATACCTAACTAGGGGAGGGCGCCGCGACAAAATACTAACTAAATTTGTGAGTGCGCCGACAACTGGAAAAAGTTGGGAAGCCCTGGCCTAAATGAATTACTGCCAACAAAAAAGACGATTTTCCACCGTAGCAACTTTCTCGCTTCCTACTCCCTGGAAAAAGCAGTCTCCAAGCATCTCGTAACTCTTCTTGATTATTAAAGAGAACCTCATTTGGAGGGCCACTACCAGACTTTTGAATGCCAGAATTTATGTCCGCTACCTTTTTATGACTATATATCAAATCAAAATCAAATCAAAATGTACTTATTTGTCAGAAAATCTGCATCCCTCGACAAAAATTTCAAGTATAAATATAAACATAACTAATGGTCTATACAAAAAATGGAATAACACAAGTACAAATACAATAAAAAATATTGAATGCACGTTTTTTTTGAAATGATTCATTGAAATACTCTTGTAGGCTATAATAGGGTCTATCAGAGAGCAAATTTCTAACTGCTTTCTTGAATTGTACGTTGGTCAGATATGCAGACCTCATATCTACTGGTTAGTGATTGAATAATTTTCCATCATTATAAAAAATGGAATCCTTGATTAATATTGAGTTGGGTATATGGGAAGTCTGATATCAAATATTTCGTCAGTCCATGTCTGCAATAGGTTGTTGTTGAATTTTCACATTTATAATATCGTGAATCCTTTTGCCACTTCTTTGGGAGTCGTACACCGTATTCTAGAGAATTTAGTTTTTGGGGGAGTTACCCCCATTCGGCTTTTCTTGGGACATGTTGCGGGGAACTTCTGTAACAAAATTTGGAAAATATTCCTACAAAATTGAATCATGTCACTTCTAGATATCTATTTCTACCACCTTTTGTTGACTTTTTTTACCAGAGGACGGTAGACTGGGCTGGTACCCAGCTGGGTTTTAGCATTTGGTTAAATTAAAGTTGTAAATTTTCTTTCAACGAAATTTGGTAAATATACTTACAAAATTGAGTCATGTCACTTCTTGATATCTATTTCTACCACCTTTTGTTGACTTCTATTACCAGAGGACGGTAGACTGGGCTGGTACCCAGTTGGGTTTTAGCATTTGATTAAATTAAAATTGTCAATTTTCCTTCAACAAAATGTGGTGAATATACCTACAAAATGAGTCATGTCACTTCTAGATATCTATTTCTACCAGAGGACGGTAAACTGGACTGATACCCAGCTGGGTTTTAGCATTTGGTTAAATTAAAGTTGTCAATTTTCCTTTAACGAAATGTGGTAAATATACCTACAAAATGAGTCATGTTACTTCTAGACATCTATTTCTACCACCTTTTGTTGACTTCTATTACCAGAGGACGATAGACTGGGCTGGACCCAGCTGGGTTTTAGCATTTGGTTAAATTAAAGTTGTCAATTTTGCTTTAACGAAATTTGGTGGATGAACCTATATGATTTTTTTCAACTAGCAATCATTAAGCTTTCTGACAGAAAACAAAAATGACAAATGAACATATGTCGGAATCAGCAATTCTCTGACCAACTTGACAATCAGAGAAATTAATTGGGAATGCCAGTTCGGACAGATGATTTTTTTCCGAATTCTGGTGTGAAAATATTTCACTTTGAACGCCATGATTCCAAATGCAAACCATCAACACTATCAAAAGCACCACAGAACACGAAATGGCAAAGAATAACCAACGGCCCTTAAAAAATATGATTTGGTAACAGCTAGGAGAAAAACATTTATAAAATTCGACTGCTTGTGGATTTTCGCATTTTCGTATCAATTCGAGATGGAATATCTCGTCGAATGAATGTAGCAGACTCGATACTTTTTATTCGTTTCGCGAAATATAATTCCTTCACATATCAAAACGATCGAACTATTTTCAACAAAGATTTATTCTTGTCTGTTTTTTTTCCAGGTCCTTCTGGGTGGAGGACGTCGACACTGGCTCCCGAAAGTTGCCCACGATCCCGAACAAACGAAAGAGGAAGGTCGGCGTCTAGATGGACGTAATCTTATTGACGACTGGGCCAGAGATAAGAAGAAACGCTCACTCAAAGCCGAATACGTATGGAATAAAGGTCAACTAGACGAAATCAACCCTAATCAAGTTGACTATTTACTCGGTGAGTCTTTTCCCGTCCAACGAGTGTATTATAACGGTTTCTTGAACGACTCGATTCAGTTTGGCGGAAATTGCTTTCTTCGGAAACAGTTGATGATGAATTGAATCATGGACGATTTGATGTTAGGGCGGTGACGGTGATGATACCGGTAATTTGGAAAGGTAGAGATACCTAATGAGGACCTTTCAGAATTCGAAAAGGTGATATCGATGCTAAAAATAAGGACAATGATTTATATGGAAAGGGGTCAAACTTCATAATAATGAATGTTTTTACTGTTCAAAAGACATTCAAATCAACTAGAACAAACGGTGTAAAGGAGTCTCTCTTGAATTTCTATGAGAGTAAACATATATATATATATATATATATATATATATATATATATATATATATATATATATATATATATATATATATATTTTCTGCTAGAGCTGTGCTAAAATGTACATGAGAGCTCTGTCCAGTCCTGTGGAATAATCAATTCTTGAAAGTAGTCCAGGACCTGGTGGTGAGAGAACGGATAGAAAAACATGAATATATTCAATTATTCTGTTCGATTACTGTACAAAAATATACCACACGAGATTTAATGGAGACTTGAAGAAATTGTGCTGAAGGCACTGATTAACTAATCGTGAGTGAGAAATTATAGTAACCTGGTGGATGATGAATAAGTTTGAAGAAATGGTTTCACAAGAAATCTCAAAGGCAACGCTTTCTTATAGTACCATGGATCGGCTCACAAAATAATATTGTCGTATAGAAGGCCTCAATAAAAACCTTTTCGAAATCAGGTCGCGACATTGACGTACATATACGCATTCGTTGACAATGGTTTGATGCACGTCTAAATGTTTTGGCAAATATCACACTCAGTAAATCGAATGTGTTATAAAAGAAGTGTCGTGGCTCTGATTCGAGGATTGATAAATGAACCTTTGATCGAGGAATTGAAAAACAGCCTCTTGATTGTTTAAGAAATTCCCAGATGTAGTCAGTAATACGATTATGCCCAATAGGGCAAGTGAATTCAGTGTTGTTCGGTTTTTATTTTCTAAGTATAGGTTTTGAAACTTTTCCTAGAGATCAATTACCCTAGCACCAAACTGATATTTTCGCACTGGACGCGCGTTTCGCTAACAAGGTTAGCATCTTCAGGAGAAGAAAATTGATAGTATCAATTTTTTTCTCCTAAAGATGCTAACCTTGTTAGCGAAACGCGCGTCGAGTGCGAAAATATCAGTTTGGTGTTAGGGTAGTTGATCTCTAGGAAAAGTTTCAACTTTCACACCAAAGGTTCCAAAACCCATCGTTTATTAGTATAGGTTTTATTGAATTATTTTCGATTTGAGTGAATGTGTAATCAATAAAGTTTATATTTGTGTTTTTACCAACTGACCTCATCCTGGTTATCACAAAGACCATTTGAGCTACTTTCACCCCAAGGAAGCACCAAATTCCTACCTTCCTTCCCGACAACATATTATAAGCCAATACTAATCAGGGGATTCAGTTAAACGAAAATATATACCTATATAAATATATCACCGCAATCATAAATATTATGTTAGATATGAGAAATCATGAAATTCAGAACTTCCTATGAAAATGTTCAAGAAAGCAAAACATAAATAATTCATGGCCTGTGTCCATTCAGATTATCAATGTTCATCAAGCGTTGTGGGCAATATATTTCTCAGTTAAGAATCGTTGAGGATATTTTATCGAATTTTCAGTAGGGAGGGTATCAGATACAAGTCCCATGCGTACGAAAGTAGTCGATCTAACAGGTCAATAATCACAGAATGCAAGTTTAGATTTCGTGAATCCTTGACATAATCTCAAAACCCTAGAAAGAAAATATAAAATAGAAGAGAAGCTTAATACTACCACATTATCAATTTATGAGACGCCATTTTCACAGACTCACCTCCTCGAGGGTACGAAGCTACTTTTCAGAATCAAGCACGTCGTGGTTACTTATAAAACAGCTGGAAGTTCCAGGGCTAATCCATAAAATAGCCAGAATATAATTCCACTTAATCGAGAATGGCAACTATTTACCCTTGTTCGGATTCATTACAAATCCAAGAATCATTTTGTTGAATATAGCACCGCCAATATGTCTCCTCAAAAATGAACCACCTTGGCTTCTTGTCTCTTCCCCAACAAATCGGAAGAGAAAAACTCCTGCTCAACAGAGCTGCGCTCCTTTGTACCAAATCAGATCTCAGGAATGTTCTGTTCAGCAGGAAGAGAACAGGCAACATCGGCAGAGTTTTCGTTCGAAAAATGAAATGAAAACCAAGGAAATAGATATGAATGAGTATAACTACTTCTCTTCGGGCTTGAAGGCCGTCGTACTTTGGAATTTCTTCCTGACGTTTCGCTAGCGCAAGTGGCCAGCTTCTTCGGAGGCTTATTCATCTCCGATGACTGACTCAGCGAAACGTCAGGAAGAAATTCCAAAGTACGACGGCCTTCAAGCTCGAAGAGAAGTAGTTATACTAATAACCGCGGCCGCGAAAGCCTTAACCATTTTGTCAGATATGAATGAACCGAGGAATGAACCAACGAGATAGAAAATGAAACATTCAAATGATCGAAAGATTCCGAAAATATAACTCCAGAAAAGTCGAGATTGAAAATTTATAACGAATAATAAAACAAAAAGTTTCGCCTTAAAAATTCGCATAAAGGGATAAGCAACTAGATATACACAGATATGTTCTATGAGTGACCTATGTAAAGTGTACTTTCCACTGACTAGATTTGAAACAATAAAACAAATAATAGTCGAGAAAAGTTTAAACGCTACACGCTATCGTTTTGAAATGACATAATTATTATTGAAATCGCATAAATTTAACTACGGTCACGAAATGTTTTCGTGACCTCGAGATTTTCTTGCCTCGGCTGGAGTGGCCTCGGCGTTTGCATCCCTAGTATATACAAATAACTATTTGTTCGTGAATATGACTGCACATTTACCATGATAAGAATTGAAGTACATGAATCCATCTCTCTAGCAGCCACTTGAATTGGTTATTCTTGTATTATATGCCAAATATTTAAAAAAAAACGGCACTAGTATCAATACACAAAACAGTGTTTACTTGATTCAAAAAATTATCATATGCATTATGAAACATAACTCGATGTTTTTATCCGAATATGAATGAAATCAGTAACAGAAATCGCTTCGCGATTTCACTGTGTAATACAGCAACTAACTGATGGCTAGTTTGGAAATCTCAATCTCCTCAAAGTCGAAAAAGTATACATCTGAATGACGTTTTTGTTCTCTAAATTCAGTCACCACAACTCGATATTGGGCGGCCTCCACACGAAAATCAATAAAATATTGTGGTTTCACATTACTTCCCGAGTTTTCTCATACACGAACTCAGACGCATCAGATATTCACTCAATGATTCAGATTTGATCCCACTCCAAATATTTGCCAACAGGTCTATTTTCGTATTCCCACATGGACTTTGAGGCAGACCGGGATCCAGGACCCAAGGGAGATCCTTCACTGGCAGACATGACAAGATCCGCGCTTTCCATATTGCTGAAAAATCCCAAGGGATTTTTTCTGGTCGTTGAAGGTGAGTGCATATATTTACATCTCGTAGCTACATTTCTGATTGAACATTTCCGAAGTCCATAGAGAGATTGAGGACTAATTCATGATCGCTTTCAAAAGATACGAGAATATACGAGAGCATTGGGGAAATACTATATTGAATACCGGTATGAAACGTGAATTATTTCTCTGGAGAAGAAATATCGTCCAATCGATGATGACAGCAATTCCTTGTGGGAGAAGTAGGAGAAATCGGAGCAATGTTAATTTGCCAATAATTTTTTGCATGTATCAGGCAGTGGAATACGTGGAGAAATAACTTCAAGCTTCAAAAAATCCCTGTCATTTATAGTTCACGTGAAGGTGGGTAATGCTATTGTTACCCCAGACAGCTATTTTTTGTAAATATTATAGCGACTCAGAAAAAATACAAAAATGATCTTATTACCTTAAAACACAAATATGCCACACGCTCTAAAAATAAAATAGTGATACCAATTATGCACAAATCTGTTGGTCTGAAAAATTATCAATATCTTGGTCCGAAACTTTTTACTTCTTTACCTGAAACCTTGACGTGCGAGTCGAACCCTATGAAGTTCAAAAGTGGTCTGAAATTGAGAAATAAAGTTCTCTTGTATATGAAACCATTCCATAATATTGTAATAAGTATTTTGTATGTTTCGTCTGTATATGTTTTGGTCTCCATGTCCATCCATCGTCTTCTAATTTTGTATGTTTCACCTGTACATATTTGGTCTCCATATCGTTCGTTTCGTTCTCACATTCAAATTTTTACAATGTTTATTTTATATATTTTCTAATATTATGTCTCCAATTAACGATCTATTAAAAAAATATCATGAAACCACTTTGAATTCGATTTTACAATGTTTTTACTATATTGCACATTTATTGATTTCTGAATGCGTTGTTATATTCATGATTTATATTTTGATGTATTCGAATTTTTTTTCCTTACAAACAGGCAGAATTCCTCTTCCTCATGTGTTCTTCAATTCATTCATTACTGTATCTTTATATGTCACATGTTTTGTTGTGTACCAACTTTTTCGAAATGAATAAATTATTATTATAATTATATTATGTTTCTACTTTGAGTTCGAAAATAAGTTACAATTGGTATGGCAAAATCCACCAACTTCATTGCAATTCACTTAACAAATCACTGAACAACTAATTTACAGTCCTAGAAATAGTTCCGTGGTTCTGCAATTTTCCTTATTCGAATGGGCATCAACATATGAGCTACCGTGTAGCAACAACTAGTCGAAATCCAAAAAAAAGGTGAAAGAGATTGACATGAGCAAAATTTGAAGGTGTAGCCAGGAGGTAAAGTAGGTTTGGAACTTCACTTTTTTTAAATCGAATCGAGTTGATTCAACCTAATCAACAGCATATTCTACTCATACATAGTATATTCAAATCGTTGCCGGCATACACAATACTCATCACAAATGTAACAAGTCTAATTTTTCAAATGCTGCGCCAAAAACGATCCAATGGCAGCACTGTCAGAAATTTCTCGAACTTTTCCTCGATAAGCCTGATAAGTGTCAATTTTCTTCAAAGTGTCATCGAGAAAAATTGCAATTTTATAGTTAAAAAAAAAGCATTTTATTTTGAACCTACAACATGAAGAGGACTCTATTTTCATATTTTACTCGGCTTGATCCAGCGTCTGAAACGACTGAACCAGAAAAAAAAAAGAAAATTTTTGGACTCACCGATTGTTCTCGGTGAGTCCAAGAATTTCAAGCGAAATTTGTTTGTTTGTTTGGTTAACATTCAATTCAGATCTTGTTTGTACTATTTTCAATTCTTGAGAATTATTTTTTTAGGAATTGAAGGATTATTGAATTGAATGAATTGATGAAATTGATCGTTGAAAAATGAAGTTCAGATTAGCTCAATATATTCTGTTAACAATTTTACACATTATTCACGACTGAATGGTCTTGCTTCTTTAAATATCCATACCCATATTGATCTCACCGAGGAAGAAATTCTAGTAGACTTTTTCAAAAAACCTTTAACTGATGTTTAAATGTAGCCTGCTCTTTAGTTTTCAATGGAATGTAATAATAATTATTGAAGTTCTTCAATTTTGAAGCAAAAAAATTTATTCTATTTTATTTTGTTTGTCTTGTTCATGTGACATTTTTTCGTTCCCTAACAAAATTTGGAAATTAGGAGCCGATAAAAATTGAAAAAAAAATCTCTTATTTTTCCAATGAGGGGTCCGGACCCGAGAACCCCCCCTGTGGATCCGCCACTGGTATCTCTGTCGAACATTTTCGATGAATCACGATGACAGACGATGAGCAGAATGCAGAAATCTAAGAAAGTGCACGAAAAACTATATTATCGGTATCTCTTCATTTTCAATAAGCCACTTTACTGACTTGATCCGAACTAGATCAAAACATCGAGCATTCGATTTTTTCATGTCTTCATTTTTTTCTTTCTATTACAATTTCGTAGAATGTTTCTGAGAAATAATAGTAATTTCTATTTTCTCTCGATTGGTTTAACATGTCAAAAACCATTTGTAATAATTCTCAACTAAGCTATGGGAGAAAGCATGTCCCTACTGATAACAGAAACTTCAAACCCAAGTCATTCAATGGATATTCCTCAAATATCCACCCTCTTGAATTTCCTACATCATTTTAGAGATAATCTAACACAACGGCGTCTCATTAACCATAAAATTCAACCGTTACCAATATGACCTGTAATACAGCAGAAATAGTCAGCATCCCAAAATATCACACCTGCAAACACTTTCTGAAACCACAAGTATTTCTCGATTAGTGACTTTGATAGAGAAGGTCTATATGGATTTTTCTGGTATAGAATGACTGCTCATTCGAAGAAATTTATCTTATAGGCACATTTCTCCACCATTTACCTACATACTAGTATTCATTACATGCAATATTCCAAAACATCAAGGGTATCGACCAAGTTTTGAACAGCAATCAATTATACAGTAGTCCAATCCCTCATAGAATATGTATACCCCCATCGTCGTTGTCGGTAACCAAATTGATTCATAAAACATAGGTGATGTAGCGCACAGATGCATTATGATCCTATTAAAGGGAGGTTGACTCAAACACTATCCTATTATACTGATGCATGAGGTGTGCTTTCACAATGTTGATTTATTCAGAATGGCTTACCGAAAACGGACATTTGTCAATTCGTGTTCCTGAGTACAATGAACTCCGTTGTTATGGATGAATAAGTTATCGCTCAGTTTCAATGATGGGTGGGGTTGAATCTCTGGAGTTAAGATTTCCAGACCCGCAAAACAAAGATTGAAGGTCCTTGAATACATCTGAAACGAATATAACTCTAGAAATATGTCTGTAAAATCAAATATTTCAGAGTATTGTTGCTTTTTTTGCTCTTGATTCAGGGAAGAAACCGAAAACATTTCTTCAAAACTCCATTGTACCCATAAAAACAATCGAGTCATGAGAACGAATGCCATCAAAATTTTGATTTTTGAGGATAGACTAGCTGATGACCGCGCAAGACTCAAACAAATGATGTTTGTGACAATTAAAGAATTCGGAGAATAGTTATCTATGAACGAAATGAGCTTGCGTCTGAAAATGAATTGTTTTTCTGACGAGTGGAATTTCATTTCAGATATCCTTCTATTTTCCCGCTGTTGTGTTGAAACATTCCATGAATGTTTCTCGATTCAAATCTCCTGTTTGATATACACATTGAACTAAAGAGTATGAATCATCACTTCCAGTTATTTCAGCTCACTGAATAATGAAATGGAAATATAGTTACGGTGTTTCTTATATGGCGCCAGTCATACGTTACTATATAGTCACTTCGGAGTCACTGGACGGATTATTATTCTATGCCAAATAGTTGTGGTGTACCTATCTGTAGCACAAATGCAAATGCAGACTCACTACTTCCAAAGTAATGATGAATATGGAATAGCTGTCAATGATTTTTTCCCATGTGATTTTGCGAGTAATTAATGTAACCCAACAATAACACCACCTTTTGACGAAATGATATGACCCTGTAGCTCACCCCATCGGCATTTTGGGTTTTGCCTTGGGGTAGATTCTTTGGTACTATTTACCGAAGAGCCCCTGTAATGGTGGTGGGTCTAATACCAGGAGAATGTGGCAAGGAGGTTTGAGTTTTCCTATTTCCCCCTGCCGTGCCTAACCAGTAGCTTTCTGTTAGTGATCTTGAAGAAACTGGAGAATGATCCAACTCCATTAGTTATAATGAAAACATTTCAACGCCACGTTCCCCTCTTGAGGATGATTATAGCATGAAAATCAACAGCGAACAATAAAACATCTCGCATTGATTGACGAAATGACGTATTGTTGAGTGAAGCTTGAAGAATCATTTTTATAATAGTCTACCACATTCAAACAATAGTGGCAACTATACAGCGTGACTCACAGTCGATGGTAGGTTAGACGTTTCTGGAGAACGCAACGCATGATTTTTCTGAAAATTTCACCTCTGACATTCCCTTACCTGCTCTATCGATCTGAAATAATTTTTGGCATTGCGGCGTTGCCACTTCCATCAAAAAGTCCTAGCAACTTTATTTTTTCAAATGGAACACCCCGTATATTAATACATTTTCGGAATCGTTCTGGTGTTGAAATACTTTTTTGTTGATAATGTCGTATACGTATCTCTATCTGTTTTCGAGTTAAAAAATAAATTGTCCTAAATATGCCCCAAAACATAGCCTTAATTATTGAACTTGAGTACATCAGTTCTCTCTATTATGGAAAGTTGATATTTTGACGATAGTTTGGACGAACTCGAAATATTCAAATAACACCAAGAAATCGACTCCATATCATGCAGGGCGTTCTAAGATTACTATCATTTCCATTGTGCATAAAAGTGGTCAAAAGATCACTTTTTCAAATGAAACCCCCTGTATATTACTCGATAAATTGAAAGATAGTAACAAATGCTACAAGATGATATATCATGTCCCTATACCTGCATCTTCAAGTTTTCTTAATGAAGTCGCTTCTCCTAGAAACATCATTATTTTCTTTTAGAATTTGGAATCATGTAGCGGTGGAATTATCAAGCTTATAACAGTTCAGTTACTTTTATAAGTAATTCATAAATAGTAATAGAAGGTGCTTCAAATCATCTTCCAAAATGAATGCAAATATCGATTATTCAAACGAAGTTCTTATGAAATCATTTATTAACCATGAACAAAGTGATAAAGTCAATTTGTAACAAATTCAACCAACTGTATCCTGAATTAACACCAATGAACGAGAGGGAGTTTGTAAGGTTACAAAATAATTTCCTTGATGATGATCTTGAAGCATTTTTCACCATCTTTTAATTTATCCATTAATATACAAGGAGTTTCATTTGAAGAAATGAACTTTTGACCACTTTTATGCACAACGGAAATAATAGTGATTTCAGCACGCCCTGTATGATATGGAGTCGATTTCTTGGTGTTATTTGAATTTTTCCTAGCTTGTCCATTCTATCATCAGAATATCAACTTTTCATGAATTGAGAGTACTGATGTACTTAAGTTCAATTAAGGCTATGTTTTGGACCATATTTAGCACAATATATTTTTTATTTCGAAAACAGATAGAGATAGGACTAGGACAATATCAACAAAACAAATATTAAAATACCAGAGCGATTCCAAAAATTAATTAACATACGGGGTGTTCCATTTAAAAAAACAAAGTTGCTAGGACTTTATGATGGAAGTGGCAACGCCGCAATGCTAAAAATATTTTAGGTCGATAGAACAGGTGAAGAAATGTGAGAGGTGAAATTTCCTGTATTTCCTCCAGCGTAAACACGATGGAGGTAGCATCAATAAATTATTGTATCAAATGATAATTCGAACGATCACTCTGACAAATCAAGTGAGTATTCTCATGAATTTTACTGCAAATTAAAACAACACCAGTTGGCCATTTCATTTATAAAATGAATAACACATTTCTTTCCATAAAGGCCTGCAAAATACAAGTGTAGGATAATGTCAAACATTCATTGGACGAGAACAGTAAAAACACCGATAAGAAAGAAATAACAAAAAGGGAATCATTCCCATAAAAAATTTAGGGTAATGAAAACAATTTTTGAGAGACCGGCTTATTTTAACTAAATCGCGTTTTTACAGTCTCTATTGGTATTGAAAGTACTATAACTAATTCTATTCCATTAGTTTCGGAACATGAATCATTGAGGTTGAAAAAGTATATGTTCACAAATATAATACAGGTGAAGAAGATATAGGTCAATGTAGTATATTACTAACGAGGAGAATATATTCTAGAAGTGTTTGCTGTACTTCTACTCTCACCATGCTGGTGCGGTGATTTCGGCTGGTCTAGCACAAATTTTTCCGTTATCCCTTATTTTTTATGATCAACGAGACGCTAGATAACAGCCAGTAGGTAAAACAATTGCTTTATTCATGAATATAACAAAATTCAGTTCCAATCCACAAATTTTCAAACAATAAATTTCTCAAAAATATCAATTTCAATTCAATTTTACACTTTGAATGTTATCATTGAATGTTTTCATGAGATTCAATTCATCAAGTCAAAAGTTACAAACTAAATATGGCAAAACATATTTGGCCTTTGGGGTACCTCCGTCTAGTCACGCCACCTATTTATTTTTATTTGAGAAAGGTGGTTAATTGTATTTTTATTCGACCGTGTCGATGGCAGTTACCGTTTTCAGCTCACGTCATAGTTAAAGTGTACTATTACTATTTCACCTAAGATGGCGCCACAAGTTCCGTTTCGCGCATCTGAACAAAATTCCAACGCATTCTCGCTTCTTTCAATGATATGAAAAAAACGCTTTGTGTTTCGTTGGGAGATAAATTTACTTTCTAGGAACGTTGAACACCTATATTCATTTCGAGAATGTTTTAATGCGACTTCTTTATCTAGAGCTTCCAAATTCCTGACAATGTTGTTTGGAAGTATTGTCGCAACTCGGTACTAAAAATTGTTGTTCTAAAATTGTTCGTTTTCGTTTACCAGCTGACGAACGTTAACCTTCAGAAGTCGAAACTTGTGCGAGCAATGGATCAACGAGGCCTCACCTTTTAACGTGCGATTACCCAGCACGGTGGCCCGGCGAGGATTCGAACCCCGGCCTTCCGCTTGATAGGCAGATATACTCGCTTGGCTTATTAGAAGAGGATTTTTTGCTGTTTCGCCCAACTTTCATCCATCCAAATAATGAGAGAACTCATTTGAAAACTTAATCGAATTATCATCCTAGAAAAAGAAAATATGGTCGAAAATGAACTGACGTTGAATAGCTAACAAGAAATACAAAAAAAAACACCAAAAACTTACAATACAGTGTGTAACAACGAAAACTTAACAAAGCCGTTGTTGAATATGAAAAGTAAGATTTCTGAAAAAAAGCTCGGACACCTCGATATCCAATTGAAGGGGAACACCTTTCAGACTACTCAGATTTTTTGTAGTTTGACGACCCTTATTAAGATAGGGAAAGTAGGTCGGGTGGCACTTTGTTTAAAAGGTCTTTCAAATACCTTTACAACTCTTTTAATGACAACCTGCTAATACGTGTCCATGTGATTCGTATTTTTTGTTTATTACGAGAAGATTTTTTCGGGGGATGGGGTTGGTTACCAATCGTTACAAAAATTTTCTTTCAACAGAGTTGTAGAGGTATTCGAAAGACCTTTAAAACAAGGTGCCACTCGACCTACTTTCCCTATCTAAATAAGGGTCGTCGGACGCACCCCTCCGAGGGAATGCGTACTACAAAATATCTGATCAGTCTGAAAGGTCTCCCCCTTCAATTAGAAATCGACGTGTCCGAGCTTTTTTCAAAACTCTTACTTTTTATATTCAGAAACGGCTCTCTTAAGTTTTTGTTGTTACACACTGTATACTGCTAACCAGCAGGATCGTCGAGGAGATGTGCTGCATTCTCAAAAATGTTCTGGAACAATTTCTGAAGAGTGATCATTGAATACTGACTGATTTACTGAATACTGAATATTGAATACGGAATCTTGACCCCTCTCAATATTTATAAAGATATGCTGAGGTTGCAAGTTTGCTCCGGTCACCGTACTATGGTGAAATGCCTACCTGTACAAGTTTGCGAATTTGGAGATTGTTTTATATTCCAATGTCCTTCAATCGTATCAATAGACATCATATTGATACGATTACAGGACATAGGAATATAAAATGAACTTGGTGTATCAAAATATGGAATTGTAAATACTGAGTGTTTCTGTTTTAGAATATTAAAGTTGAGGTTGAAATATATCTCAGTGCATGTATTTGTTTGAATGGATTTGAATAAATCAGTGACAACTTTCCATATTTGACATTTCGTAATTGTGCTGTATTAAGCTGTATGTACCCCACACTAACTTTCTAGTGAGAAGATTTCGCCACATCATCATCCCCTGTAAGGCAGTTAAATAAACTCAGATTCTGCAGAGCGCCTGTGTTTTCATTTGCCAGCCTGACCCACCATAACTGCCCCTGAGGAAGTTTCTACATTATATACCTATCTACTGAAGAAAAAATTCTGGAAGCGGCCAGCAATAATTCAGAATACACGTGAATACGTGATGAATGGTTTTAAATATTACGAGTAGAATAATATCATTTGGAATTACTTCATTTCGCTACTGAATATTCCAATTATTCACGAATTTTCCATCAAAAATAACCCTTCATTCTGTCCCTAAATTAATTGACATTTTGTTGCCATAGCTGGAGGTGAAAGGAATTTAATTATGTCAGCGTCACTTTACAACTCTTCAGAGAGAGAATAATCATGTTCGGAAAACAACCCACTCCCAAAACGATTAGCCAATTCATGAAATGTGGGCAAATTCATCACGGTATCTCATGTGAGAAAGTGAGTTGAAAATGTCTGCTGGGAAAATGTCTGCCTCATCGCCCTATGAATGCTTACACATCTCGATATCTTGTTGTCGCAAATGATGTTGAGGATGTTTGATACGATTCCTGTCTTTTTCCCATCAAGTACTATTTTTAACATAAAGTATCTATTTATTCGGAACCTTCTTGTTCATTTCAGCGGTCACATTATTAGACTTCCCGAAAAAGTAAATAACTTGACGATTCACGTTGTATGGAGTTCAGTTCGAACATAAGGAATCATTGTTGTTCATCAGGGACGAATTTTTATGGAAGAAGTATACGTTTCATCCGGGAAGACCACAAACTTCGAAGAACTCCAGTATTATCGAGTATTCTGTCGATTCTCAAGCAAAAGCCTGGTATTACTCTAAATGCCCTTGATAAAAATCCCCGTCTTGATGATATCTTCAGGAATCGATTAAGAATGATATACGTTGAGATAGGGTTGAAGCCTGAAGTGTAGTAGAAGCCTGAGTATAGACAAAGTGTCGGTTCTATTCAGTCCGTATTCAATTTGGTGCATGGAAGTAGTTCAACCCCAACTAACATTTTAAATTATAATTGCGTTAATCTTACCTTCGATCAGGTCGGCGACCTTTCTGAAAGAAGACTAGATTACGTAAATTTTACCTTACCAATTACCAATGTGGGGAAAAAATTCGAAGTAATTTGGAATTCGAAGTAATTTGGACGTCGAAATTTGGAATAGTTGGACATTTAGTTTACTAGGTTGAGGGTGAAAATAAGTAATTTTGACATGAAATTGGTCAGAAATAAGTAAATATCAAGCTTAAATCAACCTTTCTGTTACCAATTATTCCCTTGGACGAATGAGTAAACAAAGAGAGGTTTCTTTATATGAATAATAGCATACATATATACATATTATCTTTATCTCAACTTCTCATAATTTGGTTGCCACATTGAATCAGCTATGGTCTACATAAAATGCTGACAATAAGTATGGGAATATAAAAATTATTGCTATACGGTAGCTACATGCTCTCTCCTCAACAATATTCTCCTTGCGGCACGAAATTTTCTGTAAAATGATGGTTCTCACCTTCATAAAATTCACGGGCCTCTTTCAATATGCGATTTAATACAAAAATGATTTAGATTGATTGCACATGTTTGAAGTTTTTCTCCAAAAAACACTTTTTTAGCAAAGTTATGGTTTTAAAATGTCATATGCAGCCATTATTCAGAAATAAATCGGCAGAATAAACTAAAATTCAATATATTATCGATATTTATCGATGGGTAAAACAGATATTCTAATTAAATATGGCGTAATTTTTGAAATGTACCTTTAAGTCAATATTTTTCTTACGATATGAAATCAAGTTAATAATTGAACTATCAGACCTGTTAAATAACCTTTCCCCTGAACGTAACGGCTTATATCTAGTCACATTTAGGTAAATATTCACCAAGAGAGAATACCAAAACATTCATTGGGTTATGATGACATTTGCTTCGTAAATTATACCCTAAATAATACCAGAATTCAAACCGCCCCAATCCTTGCGACGGTTGGGTCATTTTTGAAGGAGAAAATAGGTAATTCCTCACATGTTTCTTGCTCTAAAGTGGCTTATGGAATTTGAAGGGGATTTACTGGTGATTACTTCCCTGTAATTGACCAAGGTTGCTACTCAAAAATTATTTATACTTTGAAGTTAAATATTCAAGGCCTGTCCTGCCAGTATTATCCTTCTTTAGACATTCCTCCCCGGCATGTGGAATAACTGTCCTAAAATGTTATTTGTGACTGTCATCAGAAGTAGGTTGAGCTAGGAATAAGAATATTCAGTCAGTTGAAACTTTCCCTAGAGATCAATTACCCTAACACCAATCTGATATTTTCGCACTCGCCGCGCGTTTCGCTAACAAGGTTAGAATCTTCAGGAGAAGAAAATTGCTACTGAAGATGCTAACCTTGTTAGCGAAACGCGCGTCGAGTGCAGAAATATCAGTTTGGTGTTAGGGTAATAATTGATCTCTAGAAAAAGTTTCAACTTCAACACCTAAGGTTCCAATATCATCGTTAATTCAATCAGTGCAGCAAACACCTACACTAATATTGTGAAGAGATAAGGAGGTAATTTTCGAAAAAAATGATTCGGTTATGAAAATTCTTCCACCAACAGAAAGCTTACACTATTCAAAAGTGATTAAGAATATATTCTGCATGATTGAATAATTTCAGTTTAAAGGGGTTCCTCGGTCCAATCTTCTTAAAAATTTTCAACATAATTTCTTGATGTAAGGCGTGTTTCATAATGAGTATATTGAATATCATCGTCTAATATAGTTAAAATGTGGTAAAAGGAATCAATTCACAGCCTGAGCTGCTGATCGTGGACATCGAAAACTTGGAGGGTGTGTTCTTTGTATGAAGGAGGAATCCGATAAGAATGGTTTTCCCGAAATTCCACCCCAAACGGGGTGAAATACGGGATAAAATTTTGTATAGCATTGGTCTAAGCTACTACGAATTTCGAATGAAAATTCTCTTACAGAATCGATGGAAGCCGTGCTTCGTATTTCATTGAAATTCATCGCGTAACGAAAAAAAAGGGTCAATAACATTTTCGACTTCTATCAATACTTCGCTCGGAAGGCAGAGCCTTGTGAATTACTGAGTACTGCAAACTTCACAATATAAATGGTATCACAATAGTATATTATGCAACGATCCTGTTATGATGGTTATTTATACATGAGCATAAACCGGGATACGAAACGAGCCGAAGGTGAGTTTCGTATGGTTTATGCGAGTGTATTGATACCCATTACATGAGAGTTGCATACGCTATTTTATCTACACCCAATAAATAATGAAGAACTAAAAATATTATATTATTAGGTATTTATATTGAACACAATATTAGTAGGCGATCAATCGTATTTCCTTAAAAAATTCTACAAGATTATAATCAATGGTATAATCACGGAAAATACAACAATGAGAAATGAAAAGGAAAAGAAATAAAATCTCTGCCGTAAGGAATTGAACCAGGACGTTTCTGATCATTGTCAGCGCCATTGACCACTCGTCCATAAGAGCTCATTTGATTTGGTCGAAAATGAAAACATATGTGTTGCATTTGTCAAATGCAAAATATAATCCTATCGATTGTATTTTTTTCCTTGTTCAAGACATCTGTGGAGGAGTCGCTGCATGGTAATTCTTCTATATCACTGCTATAAGACATTTTCATACGATTATAGAAAATTGACTAAATTCTTCAAAAATTCAATACCTACTGATTTTGACCGGACAAACGTCAAAATGCAAAGCTTTTATATCATGCTTGATTGAAAAATAATGGGTTTCTATTGGTTGAAAATCTGTATCGTAATGAAAATCTGTATCGTAATGGATTTCATTATAAAACGGGTTGTGAGCATATAAGTGTATTATTAGAGTACGGGTATAGATGAACATAATTAACGCCCAACGAAGTGGGCATGGCATAGTCGGGTTATTCATGTCTATCTGTTGATCGTACATTGGGATTCGCTAAATTGATATTTCCAATCGGGTATCGTTGCTTCAGTTTGAATGTTTGGGTGATTCAGTACATGTTTGCCTTGATACCGGATATTCCATTAGAACTATTAGAAGTCATGATATAAATAAATATATCTGCGAAAAGGTCGATAATATCCAATTTTCTCAGAGACATGGGAAATATATTTATCCACGAGACCACTTGTCAGGCTAAGGCAATTTTCCTAGATTATATACATTTTTTTCGGCAGATATGTAACTGCAATACGGTACCTCATTTTCTTTCTTTACCCGAACTTTCAAGTAACTGCAATACGGCACCTCATTTTCTTTCTTTACCCGAACTTTCAAATAATTTTCTCATAACACTGAATTTTTTTTGAATTTTTCTCATATATTACTCATTGTTAATTACTCCCACGAATATGCACACTGAGGACATTTATTATTATGTTTATGATTATTTGAAAAAAGATCTTAGTTTCTGTGAATAGATAAAAAAATTCGATTGTGCTCAAAAAAATATCTCCATATTATATTCGGTATAGAGCCTAGTTTCAAACAATACTCGAATATCAACATGAATACAGGAGGGTACGCTTTTGCACAATTTTAGGTCAATGAAAAAGGAACATTTTCTCAAAATTTCAGCTTCCAAACCATTCCGGAACATCTTCAAATAAGCTCTTCTTCAGCAATGTTTTGTTAAGGCAATACATCACTAAAATAGACATTTTGGCAACGCCGCTTATGTGCGTATTCTGAGGTCTTTGGTTGCAATGTTATACATATACATAGGTAGAGAGAGACCATATAGGGAAACTGCTGTGTTTTAGGGATATCGCATTCTGTTTGTTGCAAAATAGATGAAATCTCTAGTGTTATAGAAGCGTTTTAAACTAGGCGAGGTCATAGATTAATCAATCTGTGGCGAGGTTTTGAACATATCAAAAGTTCTTGTGGTGTTGATAGCACTGATATATAGCGGGCGCAATCAAACTATTTTTGTGTAGGTATAATAATTGAAGGTCGATGTTAGTATCATCAGCTAACAGAAAAGATTACTGTTGCGATTTTTCACTGTCACCAGTAACTCCACTCTTTTTGCCAATCAAGTTTTTGATATCGATGATGGTGTGGGTGATCAATAAGTGGGCAGCAAAAAAGAGCACAATAAGTTTAAAAGTTCCTTAAAAAATCCGGCATTTTTATAGTATAGTGATGAAAAACAATAAAAGTAGCATTGATTCATCAATCAGAACAGAAATACTCACGACCATTTATTGAATAGCTAGTAGATGTAGATTATATAATGCTTCAACGTTACAAAATCAATTACAAGAATCACACTGTGTCTACTTAAGTTGTCGACTCACTTATTTTTACGAAAAGAATATATATATTGTTTATGGAAAGTTCTGTATGGATACTTTGAAGACAAATTTCAATAAAGGGTCAAAATGTATAATTTTATTTGTGCTGTCGGTTTAAATTACTTCATAGTTCATGTTGAACATTTATATACACTTTACTATATATACATTCATTCTAGATTAGTTGTCAGTAGTTTTATATTTATTGACAAATTCAATACTTTTTTGGACTGAGGTGGCCTTTACTTGATGGAAATCCATAGTTATTACGCTATAAGGTAGACACGATTAAATTTCCACAAAATGTATTGTCTTCGCGACATGTTTCGGTACACTGTACCTTTATCAAGCGAATGTATTTAAACACTAAATTATTCTTCGCTAAAAGCTCCTTAAATATATCAGGGCCTACTCTAATTATCTATGATTCCTAGAATAATACCACTGACAATGATGATGATTCCTAACTGATGCTGATAACTGATACTGATTCCTAATAATAATTATGATATCGGACCATAGTTACTACTTATTGATTGAATAAGTTCAACAAAGGGGAACTATTGAGATCCAATTGATCATTTAGCAAACAATTTGAATTTTTTAATTTATTGATTTCCAAAAATTCTAAATAAGGGCATTAGACTTAATTATTTAGAATTTTTGGAAATCAATAAATTAAAAAATTCAAATTGTTTGCTAAATGATCAATTGGATCTCAATAGTTCCCCTTTGTTGAACTTATTCAATCAATAAGTAGTAACTATGGTCCGATATCATAATTATTATTAGGAATCAGTATCAGTTATCAGCATCAGTTAGGAATCATCATCATTGTCAGTGGTATTATTCTAGGAATCATAGATAATTAGAGTAGGCCCTGATATATTTAAGGAGCTTTTAGCGAAGAATAATTTAGTGTTTAAATTCATTCGCTTGATAAAGGTACAGTGTACCGAAACATGTCGCGAAGACAATAAATTTTGTGGAAATTTAATCGTGTCTACCTTAAAGCGTAATTCAATACTTGTTAACACAGGTCTGATGAACAATACATGATTTGATTTGATATGGTTCAAAACTCTAAATGCAACCATTAAATGTCAACTGTAATTTCAGGTCACTTGATATCAGATCAAAAATTATTGTTGGTACAATCTGAACTTTATTCCATTCCTTTGTCCTTCTTGAAAAAATGTATTACAACAATCTATCTCACGATCAAAAGCTATATTTCGGGACTAGACGTATGTAGGTATACAAATCTAAGTAAAAAAATGAAATAACAAAAATTCGATATAAATTAAAGAAAAATTGAGCAGTAGTCGAAGATATGTTGTATATCTAATGGTGTACTACAGTTTTCTCCAGGCTCTACCCAGTCAACATCTCTGTGAGCTCGAATATTAAGTAGACATTGCCGGTAAGTTTCATTATTAGCCGCTTTTCAAGTACTTTTCTTATTGATGTTGCCATTGCAATCGAAACTTTTTATTGGGACCACGTAAAATTAACAACTAGATAGATATAAAAAGTGTTAAAATCAGCAATATGCCGAATAATTCAATTAAATGAACGAATCGAAAAGAAAACTATGCATTTATTCGTCATCAACAACACTAATAAGAAAATGTCAGATTGACATTTAATCATTCAAATTGTTCTAAAATAAATTGTTGTTCGTTCCGTTAACCAGCTGACGAACGTCAACCCTCAGAAGTCGAAACTTGTGCGAGCAATGGATCAACGAGGCCTTACCTTTTACGTGCGATTACCCAGCACGGGTATCATCGAAAAGCAATATTCCCACTGAGCATTTTTTGAAAATGATTGATGAGAAGTTATTATTTTTTCTATAGATAAGATATATTATTCTAATAAGAAAAGTACTACTACATGACTCATTAATAAGCATTCGGAAGCATTTGAAAATGTTTTCAGAAAAGGTCCAAATTTTCCTTCAAATTTTTAAAGCATACCCTCCTTCAAGAAAAAAACCTCTCAGAACAACGTCCCGATACTCGACCTACTTCTCTTCCGAGTTTCGCCTGACCAATTTCCATCTGCATTCATATTTCATCCCCCCGCCGACTCCGAAAGAAAATCCAATTAAACCATCATCTCAAGCACATCATATCTTGTTTCAGGGGGACGCATCGACCACGCTCATCACTACAACAACGCTTATCGCGCCCTCGACGAAACGCTGGCCATGGAAACAGCGCTTCTGGCTGCGTTGGCTCTGGTTAATCCCACGGAAACGTTGATCGTCGTTACGTCGGACCATTCCCACGTCCTGACTATGGGCGGCCAGGCCACCCCGAGGGGCCATCCGATTCTTGGTGAGTTGAAATACCGACGCTATTTATCAAAGGAATTATTCACTGCATGCAGGAACGAGCGTTTCGTAATGAAAGCGCGGAATAACAGCAGGTTAACGATGCTAGAGCATGCGGAATTATTTACAGGAAGGGTGTTGTTTTTTTGTGTTCCAGGAGGAGTAGAATCAACCAAGTTGGTTTATATAAATTTGTTGGGAGAATATGTATTCTTGCATAGGGATTCTGCTGAGATTACTTCTTTACCGGTGGTGTTTCGAAGAGAATAGACAAAATCTTAGAATTAATGAAGTTCAAGAGTGATTTTCCTAATAGTTTCCCAACATTGTTGAATTTGATTCTAGTTGATTCTGTCCTCTTGAGAACTCGATTATAACTGTTTTCATCCAGATAGAATGTTTAGGAATTACCCAGGGTATAGTTACAAGGAAAAATATTCTGCTGGGCTAGCTAAAGTGAGTCTTTCTGATCTGTATGAAAACATTACTTTCTTCATATTTGGTGATTCATCAGTTCTCGTAATTAATTTCAGTGATGATACTTGGCAGTATCATCTGATATTCTCCCAATAAATGCAGGTGTTCCACAGGGTTCAGTTCTGGCAACACATTGTTCTGCTTCAATGAAATCATCAATGATTTTCTGGAGAAAACATCTTGTTGAGTGCATATTTTTGCGGATGACAGTACTCTTTATACCAGTTTCTCTTCCAGAGTCCCCATACCAGCACGAAAATCAAGAGTTCAGAGAAACATTCACGTCAACAGAATTAACGATGACTTGGTGAAAAAAAAAAAAAATGGGGTAACATGAAATTGGTGGAATTTAATGCTAGGAAAACCCAGGCATGTCTCTTCTCAAGGAAAGCCGATCTATCATCGTCCTTATTCGGATGTCAGGAGTAACTGTTCCCACGAAGTCAAGTATCTCGATGCTAGGAATCACGATCAGTAATAATCTCTTATGGGACAACCTTGTGAGATCGATTGCTAAAGGTGCTTCCCAGAAACTCGGATTTCTAGTTCGTGCGAAAAAAATACTCCTCTTCTATTTATATTCTAAAAAACAATAGTATATTTCCATATTTTTATTTTCTAACCACAAACGAGTAAAAGAAGGCTGATGAATGATTATTGGTTACATTGTAGACTGGGATTTAGAGATGAGAACGAATCATTTGCCCTCAAAACATCTATTCCAAGCCGTTGACCTCACGATGTGACTTGCAAACGAAGTGGTAACGGTTGTAAGATGGCTTATGAAACAAATAGACAAATTCCATCTGAAAAAGTATATGACACTTTGTATACGAAAAATTGAAATTTTGATCAGGTATGAACCACTTCTCATTCATGATATAATCAAAAAGTTCTTTCAACTGAGTTGTTTAGAAGGAAATCAGTATTAAAATTTGGAATCCAGCGTATTTCTCTTGAGCAAAATTCTATTTTTTGTTCTTCCCTGTACACTAGTCGGAAATTTGAAATTTTGACAACGCATAAACGAGTATTCTGCAGCACACCAATTTTCATGAGAAATAAAATTTTCTGACAAATCGATAATGAAGAAGTTTTCCATATGGTGGAAATTTTTGAATGTCACTATGAACAGTCTGGTCCACATATCAATAGGCAAGCCATTCTAGGAGTATTCGTCTATTTATGAAACCCTATAAAAAGTATGTTTCATCTGGTAAACAGATGGTTGACCTCTATTCCGTCTCTTGGACAACGAGCTCAGACTGTGACCGAGCCTTTGGACCCCAAAAAATAGGGTCACTGGATCTAGTAAGCTTCGCTTACTCGGGTACGGACATTGGGTGGAGCTATTCGGAACGATTACCCAAAAGTTGACCAATGGCATTGCACTGTAATTTGTTTAAACAAATCAAAAAAGAAGAAGACAAACTGTCATTTTTCAAATTGACGTGACATTGACATTTTGATGCTCGATGCAAAATGTAAACAATCGCAATGGTTTTCGACTAAAATTTTGGGTGTTTCCTATGGATATTTGACTAATTTTAATTTCCTTTTAGGGCTACCTACGCTATTTCAATCAAGTTACTGGGATTAACAGCAGATTTATACAACAGTTTCAAGTAAGATGAAATGGTCATCTTTCTGAATAATAATTGTTCATATGGAATATTAATGTTGAACTTCTTATAGTGAATGCTCACTTCGTAAATTTGTGTATTTGGTGATTCTTTCTCAGAATAACTTCTACCCAAGTGAACATCGAGAAAGGTCCATTTAATTCAAGGTGAAGTTTTTTTTCATTCGCGTTCTATACAAAACTATATTCGGTGATAATCTAGTAAAAAATAGTAAATAACACCACTGGAATGAAAAAGAGTTTGTGACTTTTGTCATTGTTTTTACAGTTTTTAACTGAACAAATTTTCATTTCAAAATTTTGAATTCCAAATCAGAATGAAGAATATTGTGTAAGTTGAACTCTGTTGAACTTTAAACTCAACAAGCAACAAGAAAGGCGAGTTTTGAAATTCAACAGTAACTTCCGTCAGTTCTATCACCGATGCCTCTCTCTGTTTGTCGTTCGTCACAAACAGAGAGAGAGGCATCAGTGACAGAACTGATGGAATTTACTGTTGAATTTCAGAACTCGCCTGAACTCAAACACTTCTTCTTCTTCTCATATTCTCAGAATTCTTATAAAAAAATTATCCTATATTACGATTGGCCGATTTTTGGGTATCTTCTGGGATTGGCCAATTTACAACAATTTTCGCCAGGGCTTCGCCCATTGTCCGTACCCGAGTAAGCGAAGCTTACTAGATCCAGTGACCCTAACAAAAAAGTGTGAATAGTGCCCTCTATACTCTGTCCGTCCAAGCGAAGAAGTGATCCCAAACATTATCGCATTGTGCACGTGATCTCTAAGACAAAAGGCTGCTCGTATAGAGTCGCACTAAGTAAGGACCCGAACTTGTACTTTTTAAGGTGCAGGCTTTTGGTCTTTTTTTGGGTGGATTGTAGGGATATAAATCAGCAGTTTGTTCAACCGTATCAGCACTTGACATTTTAAATTGGCCAACGTAAGGAGGCGGGTTTATTCTACGCAATAGATGCTAATTGAAGTGGCTATATACTAGTGCTTCCAGTGTTGAGACATTGTTTCAGACAAGCCTGTAGACAGGGTGTAGCTGTTCAAAATTACGCCTCAAGGGTGCGCTTGTAGTTGAAATTCCTAAAAAATTTCGAGATCACTCGATTCAAGGAACACGTTGTTGCCAATACAGATCGCTTTCGGTTAGAACAGAGAATAGAACGCTAGATCAATCTTACGTTTGATAAAAACAAACTTCATCTTCAATGAGCTACCTCCAAGAATAATCTGACGTTCTAGTATATTCAATAATCATTCAAAAATTCCCTAGTAATCATAAAAAAACACAAGAGAAGTTTGCTGAATATTCTATGAATGCAGTGATATGTGTTTCAGATATTTCCAGTTCAACCCAGAAGATTATAAAAAATGATAATGATTTCATTCACCAGAAAAAATTGCATTTTCTCACTTCACATATCCATGAAATTTGATCACAATTCTCACTCCTATTCGCTCACACGCATTAACGTGAATAATATTCGGCTGAATTTTGATACTACCTCTAAACCGAGCTTTTGAATTGGGATTACAATATTATATTGCTCAAATGAAAATATCAACATTCAACTAATATTTTCAGCACATATACCAGAATTCGCAACGACACTTGGCCACTTGGCAACACAGGACGTGCATATGACTGTCATCTCAACTGCGAGAGTGACGATACCTGGCGATTTTTTCGAGATATTACTACGGTCTACGTCATCAATTCTTGATCAAGTAGCCCAGATCGGTCGTTCTTATTTGCTGAAAATCTTTTATATGGAGCGAAAACACCAGTATATAGCCAGCTTAATGCAAATGTATGGGGTAATCACGCTTCGATTACGCGTTGATCACGCATCTATCATTGTTTAATTACTCTTTTCGTTGGATATAGATGGATATAGTATAGCAGTTCTAGGTCATTGCTACTAATCGAGCACTCACCTTCATATATATGTCTGTTAGGCCGATTTTCTCTTGACTCTGATTTGATACATTTTTCTGCATTCCACTTCAGTCTCTTCCAGTTTTCCCAGAGTATTTACAAGCTTATATATTCGATAGGTCCCGATAGCAAAGTGTCCGATGTAGATGGTCAACCGTACACGACGATTCTATACGGCAACGGTCCAGGATTCGCCAGTCCCAGAATTGTGCCCATGAATACAACGACAGCTGCAGAAGATAGGAATCAAGTTCACGGCTCTGCAGTGCCTCGTCAATGGGCCACACACGGCGGCGAAGACGTTCCTGTTTACGCTCTGGGACCGTTAGCCACCACGCTTTTCACGGGTAAGAGAATTTCTGTTAGAATATTCTTGTACAGATCTTCCTGGACTGGGCCATTTTCAACATATAATATACGGTGCCCTGTAAGATTTTCACATGAAACGGTTTACTAAACCGCGACACGTGTTCCGCTTTACAATATACTACAATAATACGATACAATACACACATTTATTTCCATAAAGACCTGTTGACAGTTCAGCCGTTAAGGTGAGCATCCACGATGAAACTGAAATATCATGAAAATTTTATTTCACGAAACATTTGTTCCATGGTGCGTATTCACGAGGAGATAAAAATTTCTCCACTCGCGATTGTTTGAAATTTTTAATTCATGAGAGACGAAGTACAGTAATCTGCTATTTTCACGGTGAGTTAGTTGGTTCGTTGTTTGTGCATAGTGATGGCTACAAGAAAAAGATAGAAGAAAAGCTGCAGCTTATTACTTATTAGCTTCGCAAACAAAGAGACCTCACAAATTTGGGTACGCGAATGGATTAAACAAAGAGAAAACCACAAAAACTCCCATTTTGTCACAAAGTTATCCCCTGTAACCTGACCGCTTTTAGTTTTTCTTTCTTTCTATTGATACTCTGGCATTGGCATCGAAAACTACGGATTTTATCATTTACTTCTTGAAAGATATGCCCATAACTTCCGATATAGCATCGATGGAGGTTTTTCTAGCCATACGATTCATATACTACTCTAAAGAGCAATTCCATAAATTGGAATGGGATTCGTAAAGTTCCATTAATTTTAGTGTCATTTGTAGTGACCAATTGACACTATCTTTTCTTCTCTTACTTTTGTTCCCTACTTCACTCATTGTTCCAATTTAAAATAAAAATCGAAGAACGTTATTTTTTCATGTAAACACACTAGCGACTAGCGTATACCGATTTTGTTTCACGAAGAACGCCAAAACTCATGTGCAGCACGTGAAACAAATATTTCACATGAAACAAGACGCATATCGCGTATACAAGTTGAAACTTGCCCATGAAACAAATGTCTCGTGAAATATTGGGTCATGAAATTTCTAACAATATTTCGCGTAATTCAATAGTGTTTCCACTGTGAAACATGAAAGTTTTAACTCATGACACAAAAATTTCATGATAAACTTTCATCGTGAATGCTCACCTCAGTACTACAGGACTATTTGAAACGGGCGTTAATCTGTGAGTCGGGACTTTCAAATAATTTTCATGTAATTGGTAGGGTATTGAGTCGTAACGTGAAATAGAGTACTCTTCCTGGCATGCAAAATAGTGTTGAATATGCATAAACTTGTCAGTGTCATAATGGCGATAAGAGTATTGTTTAAATTTAAACGACATTATTCTTATTTTTTTTTGTATCATCAAAACTTCCTGTGTTCTAGTGCTTTTTTCCCAGCACAAAATTGTGTAGTTAGGACATGAGTTTTCGTAAGCATAGTAATAAAATTGAAGTAGCTCAAATGAAACGTGTGCGAAGCCTCCATACGACAAAGTAGCAGTCTGACAGTTTTCGTAGAATATAATATATTTGATTTGACCAGTTGAATTGTGAGTCTATGTAAACTCCTGAGTACTTTGCGACGCTTTTTTGTGCAATTATATTTTCATGAATACTTACCAAAAGCCTGCCGTTCAAGCCCCTCGATTAGAATACCATTGGTTCTGTCTTTTTATCATTCAGTATTAGTTTATTAGTGTTGCAATAATGTTTCATGAAGTTGATTATCTGATTTGATCTTGAACTGAACTCTTTGAGGAATCTACTCGAAATAATGCTATATACAGAACTATTCAAATTCGTTTCTGTACATGGGGATCTAGTAACCGATGAGAGATAGAGAGTCGGTTGAATTGTGTTGAAGTTGCGTATTACAGAGATCTATTCAATGATGTAAAAAAATCGAATGTAGCTCTCTTGGTTCTAGAGATATACAGGGAAAAAGAAAAATCCCAAATTTTGTTTTTGCCTGTGTCTTCTTTATTCGCAAACATATTGAATGTATATCCACATTTTGCCATTGGCACTTGAAGTGAGCTATCAGAATATGTCCATGAATCTTTTATACAAGGTGTTATCTGACTTGGGCCACCCCCATCTTTGAATTTTTGAATACGGACCTGTGTTTTTTGTTGTAGTTTTTGGATTGTTAACGTTCACTTCATGCTGAGAAATTAAACCTTATTTTATATTCCGGGATGTTTCGGTAATATTTCATTATGGTTGGGTTATTCACTTTTAAATAACGGCCCTGGAAATTGGTTGACTGAGTTAAATGAAAACACAATAGCATCTTTCGCGTCTTCATATGTACCGCAGAGTTTTTCGAGAGATTTGAAATAATAATAATATTTTAGTTGTTCTGCAGAAGAAAATAATATTTTTCGAAGCCTTGACAAAATAAGAGTTTTCTTTGAAGAGAAAACTACTGAATGTATTTCAAAAACAAAATGTATACAGGGTGTATCTAAATAACACCGAAAAAATTAAAGGGGTGATTCTGTGATGAAAATTAATGTGAGTGTTTGGTATAAAATTTTTTGAAAAAACCCTCCCCGGAAAAGTTACACCCCTTCGAAAATTAAAAAAAAATTGGTTTTTCTTTTTCATTTTCCCTGTATATCAAGCTAAAGACACGAAACTTGGTAAACATTATTTGTCAATAAGAGTACACTTTTTGAAATTTTTTCAACCCTGAAGTATGCTTAGAAGGGGTTGATTATTTCAACCCCTAAGATATTTTTTCTTACAACTTTTTTTTAGATGAAAATTTTTTCTTTAAAAAAGTATGACTGAAAAGCTCAATTCATTGACTAACTTTTTTAACTCTACAAGTTTTTTCTAAAACTTGAGCATTCACGAGAAAAAAATAAATAAGCTCATGTAAAATAGCATTTTATTGAACAACAGCCAACGCAATTCTATGAGGAAAAGGGTAGATGCTTGTATTGAAGCTGAAGGCGGTCATTTTCAACATTTATTATAATTGTATTGTCGATATTCGACAGGTTTTTGTTCACTTTTGTTTTTAGTTATAGAAGTCTCATAATCATAATTTGGTTGGCTGTTGTTCAATAAAATGCTATTTTACATGAGCTTATTTATTTTTTTCTCGTGAATGCTCAAGTTTTAGAAAAAACTTGTAGAGTTAAAAAAGTTAGTCAATGAATTGAGCTTTTCAGTCATACTTTTTTAAAGAAAAAATTTTCATCTAAAAAAAAGTTGTAAGAAAAAATATCTTAGGAGTTGAAATAATCAACCCCTTCTAAGCATACTTCAGGGTTGAAAAAATTTCAAAATGTGTACTCTTATTGACAGATAATGTTTACCAAGTTTCGTGTCTTTAGCTTGATATACAGGGAAAATGAAAAAGAAAAACCAATTTTCTTTTTAATTTTCGAAGGGGTGTAACTTTTCCGGGGAGGGTTTTTTCAAAAAATTTTATACCAAACACTCACATTAATTTTCATCACAGAATCACCCCTTTAATTTTTTCGGTGTTATTTAGATACACCCTGTATATCCCAGTAAACCAAAATATGTGTCTGAAATATTTCTGAGACCGATCATTTTCCATTTGAAACGTTTCACCTTTTGACTCAGACACGTTCCTGAAACATGGCAGACACCAGAAATGACCTAGGTATGAAACGTTTCAAAGTAATGTTTCATGTGAAACGTTCCTGATACATAACATAACTGCATATGAATACATGAAAACACGTATCTGAAACATTTCTTGATGTGTATAGTCTGACACATTTTTGAAACATGGGACATTCAGAAGGTATCTCTCGTATAATGGGAAGGTATTGTGGAATTCCAAAAAAAAATAGGTAGGTTTTTATCATTTTTTATTGATCACATAATTGAAATATATGCACGAAATGATAGCTCATCATTTTGTTTCCCTCTTATGAGGGCAAATGGTGAAACCATGACGACGTGAACCTTTCAAAGTCTCTGTCATCGGAGAAAATCGTTTCAAGGCATAATCTACAAAATATTATACATTTCATCATTGCTCATTCTAAAAATACATACCTTTACCCTCTCAGAATTGTTCTTGTTCCCCTGTGAACTCCTTGAAATCGCTGTCCGTCACTATAACAATGCAATATGGGGCGTTTAATTGAAAGATGTTGAAAAATAGACTCACCTCTTGAAGTAGAAATCACTTGAAGATCGTTCAAGGGATTGTAAAATACTCCATTTTCCATGCACATAACCTATACACTCCGAACAGTAATATTTTGAAGAAGTTTCGTTTTGATCTCTCATTTCTAAACTAAGTAAACAGTCCTCTTGCACAATGCTCATATGTAAATAGCACAAAATAGACTTTTACCGCATTCAAAACAAGAAAACATGAAAAAGTGACGAGACAAGATGGATGGATTATCTAGCTCTAAAGGTGTATATTCATGGCCATTAAAACTACTGCAAGTACAGTAGCTTTTTACAGATTTCACTGCTCGAGCAGTGACCTTCAGAAGTTAAAATTTTTCAACTTCAAAGCAGCAAAGCGAATGATATTTCGTTAATTTTGTAGCCATTTTGAATATCTATAAGGTCGATTGTGCATAGGCTCTCGGATTTCTTTAAAATTAGTTAAACTTTTCTCGTTTTATTCAAATTTGTTTCAATTGAATTTTATATTCTACATAGTTTTGAATATTGCTCAGATTTGTTTTATTTAGAGGGTAGGTTAGTATTTAAAGTGTGGATGTTTTGTTTGGTGAGGTTAAGCTAGACAATTACTTCATTTGTGAGTATGTTCATCGCTGCGAAATAACCGTGGATAAATAGGACGTATGTGAAGATTTTGCGCGGATTCTGAGCGTATTGACTCCTGAACAAAAATGTTATTCGAAACAAAAAGTCTGAGATTAGCACCTTTAATAGGATCAGGATGTTATTATTTCTTATTGATCAAAATATTGTTTTGTTATAAATAAAATAAATTTTATACAATTTCATTTACACAAAAACACTTGAGCTCATCTAACTGTTTCACACCCTGATTGAGAGGTATTGAAATTTCAGAATCCTCTTAACTAGTGATCTGACCGTGGCCGTTTTTCATGATTTGGGAACGTTTTGGGAATCATTGAGGGAAACTTTCTCTCTCTCATATCAGGTCACTTACTCGAATTTTGTTACGGATGGATCAATTTATGAAGTTCTTCAATAAAAAGATACATTGTGGGTGGATTTACGCAACATTAATTTGACTTCAATTTTTACTGCCACTTCCATGGTGGAAACCGTTTCATTTTCAATAGACCATTGAATAAATCAACAATTTCGCCTTAACTTCGTTTCCAGCATATCAAATTGCTGCATAGTGTAGTTTGTTTTTGTGCATGCGCAAATTGTGAAACTGCAGAGAAAATGACAACAGATTTGAAACTTCTAGTCCCTCCTATGAAAGAGGCTAATTTCGAAGCACCCCCCAACAAAATGAATGAAATACTTCATGATCAATGATCACGTGTAGTTATTATAAAATCTACTGCACGAAGTATCGCTTTTTATTTTTGACTATTATTATCAAAGCTATCTAGCAAAGTTTCGGTTTTATCATTTTTCTTGCTTGGCTTGCCTAAGTACGTACGATACTTCGAATATGATTTCGTTGGGAAGCATTTCATGTATATTGATGAAGCTATTGTACAGCTAACCAAGTGTGGCGGTTTTGTATACCCATTCTTAGTGAGAATCGGACAGAAAACTGATATTTTTTGCTGACTATGGATTTCTATCAAGTGACGACCAGTTCAGTTAAAACAATTACATTTCTTGTACGATAATGCGGAAACTGCCTCATAATGATTCTTCTCGAATAATGGTTGAAAATTATTTCAGGAACTTTCGATCAGAGCTACATCCCCCACGCCATCGCTTACAGTGCGTGTTTGGGTGAACATCGCCTCAGATGCCAGGGATTAGATAACTACACGATGCCTCATCCTGTGAACTGCGCGTCAGCAGAAGTGTCTAGTGTGGCGGCCGCCGGACAACCGATAGTTATCGCAAGCAGCGTAATGGCCGACGATAGTCAGAGATCGAAATCATCCTCGAATTCGATTTCCCTCTCAATTTCCGTTTTCTTTGTTACTATCGTGTGGGTGACGAACTGAATACGTCCTTTGTACTAGTGAAAGCTCCAAGAAACCATCGAAGGAAATCAATTGAAGTGTTTACTTCACGGTATTTCAAGAACGTCCTGGTGTGATTGATACCCTGAAATTGAACTATCACATTGTTACATTTACGATGCGATTCTGATGTCGTCAGTAGATAATAAGTTTATTATCGAACGAGTTACATTAGAATGATCTCCTAATGATACAAAACAAAACATCATTCGATATACATCTTCTCTTTCGTAATGAATCTCTGTCTTACCAGTATACGTCCGCATATCCCAATTCTATTTTGGATTATTCGAGTTGAAATTGAAGATATGAAAACATATGCATCTCTTGGATAGCCTATCAAATACCCTTACATGTAAATATCATCCTTATTATCTTCACAGTCCAGTTCCTCCACTCATATCATTGAAAGTTCATTTATTGTGGAACAGATATAGACTAATCATCAAAGGTGAATTGCAAGTTCCCAATAAATGACTTTGTTTAATTTCTCATCTATTCTTCAATGAATGGATGGTAAACAAGATGAAATTATATTGTAAAGAATATCGTCCACATTTTACAGTAGCATCTTCAACTTATTATTGTTTTCTACAGATACACATTCTTACAGATCGAAACAAAACAGTGTTCACTTCAAAATAGCCTATCAACCAATTGCAAGTTTCACAAACGATCTTAGTTGAGTACTGTCAACCTGTCGAATATCATAAATTATTCATTTATACAGTGTGACCCACCGGAGACCAAACCACCTTCATGAAAACTACATTTTCCGACAGATTGAATTTTTTTTCTTCATCAGGAAGTGTCAAATAGTCTGACTCTGCACCGAATTCTCGAAATATTATTCCAAATTTCAGGGCCCACTATGATTTTTTTGTGATCTAAATTGTTAAATTTCATTAGCTATTGTTTTCGTGAAAATTTGACACCACCATTGGATTGAGCATTCTTCATTCAAGTTTATTCTAGAATTTCATTCCAAAATATTCATTGGCAACAAATTTATCACAATAATAATTTTGATAACATATCATTATTCATAAATATTTCAGACAAATTCTGGGAATCGGCAACACTGTCAACACAAACGTAGAAGATGTTAGTCGTCGTGAAATTCGAAATCAAAATCAAAATGAAGTTTTCATTTCATTCAAAAATTGGTGGTTGACACTATAATGGATATCATGAGAAGCCGGTTTCTCGACGTTATGGATATATTGAATGTTTTACAAAAATACCATTTCACAATATGTTAAAACTCGAATAAAATTTTTGTTATAAATTCGATTTTATACCAGAAACCCCAGCGAACTGCTACATTCGTGTTGATAGTGGTGTCGATTTTCAGAATTTCTGTTGAATATTCATAAATAATGGTATGTTATCAAAATTAATAATGCTATAACTTTGTTGTACATGAACATGTTCTAAAATAATTCTTGAAATCACCTAAATATGGGATGCTGAAACCAGTGGTGTTGAAGAAATTTCACTGAAAAAATCTCTAATGTAGTTTGGCAATTTCGAAATGAAAAAATCATGGTATACCCTGTAATTTGGAATTATATTATGCAAAGTTGGTGCGAACGTAGATTTATTGGCACTCTTCCTGCTGAAAAAATTCAATCATTCGAAAAATGTAGATTTTATGAGGGTGCTCTGTTCTTAAGTGAGTCACACTGTATCTAAGCGTTTCACATATGAAGGTTGACGATAATAGGGGTGTCAAACGATTAGAGGTGACTCCAGGCAGTTTGGCTGTTCATCATTCATTCGATGAACGAGCCTGTCCCTACCTTATTGACCATTCAAATATATCACCTATACTCAAATGATCGCGATTTTTCTGTTCCTACCTATGAGGCCTGTTTCGCAAAGAATCAATGGTCAGCACCAACCACCTGCGTTTTTCAAGTGATAACTGAGCAGGTTTTCTGTGGAGCAGGTTGAAAATATATACATGTTACGTTAATGGAAAACTGTATCATTGAATTTTATCATTTTCTTCAATAGCAATCAAAAACTTTGATGTATAATAATAGTGTATAATAATAGTGTATAATAAAAGATATAAGAGAAACGATGGTGTCAAAAGAATCAAAATGTTCAATGTATAAATTGTACAGTGTAAATATGAATACAGACCAAATATCAACGAAATCTCCTTTTCTGTGAGAGAATGTTGTTAATGCACCGAATACACTTATTCCTTCCTTCAATGTCACTTATTTTTGATTCAACATTGATTTAGAATGAATCTGTGGATGTAATGATATATGTGATATCAAAATGTATATTAAACAAATACGTTTGTAGTGAATACATCCTTCCGAAATAATTACCGAATTTTCATTTAATATTGGTGAAACTACTTTGCCGATTATGGGTTGAAGGTTTCAGCTCTGACCATCACAAAAATGCATTAGCCGAAGAACAAATAGACAGCAAAAACCAAGAGAGAACTACTCGCCATTGAGAGATAATTGAGTTGAATACACCTAACGCTTTCTCTAATGTCATCCGAAATGTTTATCAAAAAATCACCGAGCGCCAAATTGTAAATTGGCGAAAGAACTAAATGTCAGTTGAGAAATTTGCATTCAGAAGTTTCTCAAAAAGTACTTTTCGAAAAAAGACGAAAGTGCCCTTGTTTAAATTTTCATGAAATCCAGTCACCTTGGATATGATTATGTTGAGGTTTTGATTCATGGAAATCAAAAACGTTAACGTTAATTTGTTATACATCTTGATGCTTCACTAATTTTCAATAAGAAACTTGAAAATTGAGAAAACTCCTGCCGTTCATACCGGAAGATGCCGAGATATCTTAAACTACCTAAAAGGGTATGAAATTTGAGGACAACCTTGAAGGTTTTGGATCAAATCTAGACTCTGAACCAGAAGTTGGTGGGACGCATGATACTAATTGACTACTGTATGCACATCATAAATGTATCATTTCCATCAACCCTTTACTGTGGCTTCATCAACCCTTTACTGTGGCATTGAGTTTTCTACGGTTGAAAGTACTCACTTATTTTAAGTTTAAACAAGAACTCACAACTAAACGCCGAATATTATTATTTCTCTCCAATTGTTAAAATTCACGTACGGAACATGAATCATTCAACATATAATATTGAGTGTTCTACAGTTTTGTGGTCGATGATTTCGAGTGAGACACCTCTACTTATTTCAATACCGAATAAAATCTGATCGCGATTACCGGTAAACTCTGTTTTAGCGTTAGGTATCTTTTTGGTTGATATGAATCATAAAGTTTCGCTACTTAGGATTTTTTCCGAAGAATCAGTTGAAATGAGGCTATTTTTCTATTTATTTCAATTCCAGCAAGTCTTGACATCAGCTGTTACCTTCCCAAAAAAATTGTTTTAGAAGAAATGAAACATGTTTCATCAATTAATCTAGGCTCTTATTGAATTGAGTAATACAATTATGGAATTCATTCATGAACAATTGAAATATTTTTACACTAAATCTCTGAATATTATAATACAAAACAGTTATTTCAATGAAATGGTGTGGAATCCTGTAAACGTCAAGTTCTAATAATAGATGAACAAAGTTCTACAGAGGCTCGAATGTCGAGTACTTTCGATTTTTTTTTTGTTAGAGTCTCATTGGAATCTGTTTCCAAAGATTATGTTGGAATATTTCTGACCACCGCTTCGAATACGCTGATCTTTCTTTATGTAGTCATCTACAGGAATTAATCGTATCTGGAAATGTTGTTCCTGACCAGTATTTTCTTTGCCAAAAAAAACTTTGCGCTTGCATAAATAATTTAATTTTCATTTCTTTATATACCTTATGGAAAATCGATGCAAGTTCAGCATGCTCAGAGTTTTTCAATAAGAACCTATGTTGGAACTTTCTCAGGGGCAGTTATAGTGGGTCAGGATGGCAAATGAAAACACAAACGCTATGGAGAATCTGAGTTTCATTTAACTGCCTCACTACAGGGCAGGATGGTTGTGGCGGAATCTTCTCGCTAGAAAGTTAGTGTGGGTTAAATAAAGCGCAATTACAAAATCAATATACTTCTAAGCAACATTTTCATGAATTTGGAAGCTCTAGACAGCGAAGTGGCATTTAAACATTGTTGGAACAAATATAGGTGTTTGACTTCCCTAGAAAGACCAGCCGGTGTAAAAATATCCCAATTTGAGTAATTTTATCTTCTAACGAAAAGGTTCTTTTCCACACGAGGACAAGATTCGCAATGGCGGATAGCGTGCATAACTCAAGCAAGTTTAAAAAGTCCTTCAAGTGAAGCCGACGAGAAACAGAGCGGTTTTATCATATCATTAAAAAAAGCGAGAATGCAAAGATGGAATTTTGTTCAGATGCGCGAAACGGAACTGGTAGCGCCATCTTCGTTAAAATAGTAGTACACACCAACTGTGGAGTGAGCTGAAAAAGGTAACTCCGATCGACACGGTCGAATAAAAATACTAAGCAACTATCTCAAACAAAAATAAATAGAAGGCGCGACTAGGCGGAGGTACCCCAAATGCCAAATATGTTTTTCCATAAACCCACATGTTGTATTCTCGAAGACCTTCCTACATTTACCACTGTCCAAAACACTTCAATTTTTTTTTAAGAACAAACATGAGTATTTTGACAAATATAAGTTCTTGTATCTTTTTGGCAAATTCGAGTTGAACGTATTCCATTCACAAGAGGAGTCTACCCTTCTACACTTTTATATATTTCAAAATTATTTTTTATTTTTCCTGATTGTGAACACTAAGAAGCATAAAATGTATATTTATGTAAATTTTTCTAAAGATAATTCATTTGATTTAAAAGAGAACATATAAAATTTTGATTCAATGAATGGAGTTAGTGAAATCAGTTTTGATTACGAAGCCTTTCCGAATATTTCGTTTCACATGTTCTGAAGTATTCGACCCAGTAACAAAAGAATCATCAGTGATAAGCAGAAAAAGAGCAGGATCACCGACGGAATTATACATGTAGGGAAGGGAATGAAAAATCTATTTCGGCAAGATGGAACTTCTGAAAACTCAAGTCTACACTCGAAGTATAAAACTGCAACAACATACCTTCGAAATAAATGAATATGAAAAAGCACATTCCCGAAATATACTGAATAATAAAAATTCCATACGAAAAGAGTAGTACCTACATAAGAAAAACGATTAACCATAACCTGGGGATCATAAAAAAACGGAATCAAAACGAATAAATGTATGCTTTTGGAGAGATTATCGAAAAAAAAACACAAATTGCTTCAGTTTTTGGGAGCATTATTCAAATAATGTTAAGGAGGTAGTGCAATCACATTCATTACAAACTTCTTCGTTTTCAGCATCCAGTCATGGATATTTCATTACATTTGCATCTTTTTTCGAAGTACATATTTCCGAAAAACAAAAAACGTTGAAAATCGACTCAGAGAAAGACCACCTGCGGTTGTTATGAATCACTGTAACAGCTGAATTCCAAATGACTATCAGAAAGTGTTGAAACAGGTTCACATATATTTCCTCTTCCAAAAAATATATATTTTTTCAATGTTTCTCACTCCGTCGATTTTTCCAGGTTTTCTATATGAGGTGCAAAAATGAATAAAAAATTCGAAGTGATTTCCAGAAGAGACAGAGCAAGTACATTGTTGAATTATATGTTGTTTTTGGAAAACTAATGACAGCATCATCTTGTGAACATCATAATATTTTCTTGATTGATATAACGTACCCACTTGATTTTTGAATGATTTTTTCATCGTTGAATCACGTCTTCCATATTTTCAACAATTCCTCTTGAAATCCTAATTATTCTTCAAAAGTATACGTTTTTCTACTAATTTGAATCTAGTATGCCATTGGGAAATAAGAAATCAAGTTTATTCATCATTCGTTGAATTTTTGATGAGAATTTATCCAAATGAGAATTTATATTGTATCAAAAATTTGATTTTTTTTGGGTTGTAGGTAATGAGTTTCAGAATACTCTCATCATTGGGTAATGTACAAATATCATCATAATTGATTGATGCTAGACCAAATTCAACAGAGTACAAGTATTCACAATTGATTTCCCTACACATAACTTTTTTCAGAATTTCAATTTTCGAAACTTCTTTATATATTTTGAAGAATTTGGAATTCACGGTAATGTGTATCAGAGATAATTTGAGACTATACTTCCTCAACAGGAATTGTTACGAATAAAACTGAAAGAAAGTGGTCTCCTTTCAATTATTCCAAAATCTGTTTACGAACTGTACGGCCCTCTGGTGGAAGATAAATGCACTAACTATTGAATAGGAAGCTGCGTAAAGCGTTGGAAAGGTTATATTCTGACAGATGTCACCCTTTCATGTATATTGATGTCAAAACTCATTGACTGCTGGTAGAAAAACAGTCAATACTTCTCGTGAACAAAGCATTTTAATCTCGTATCATTTAAAATCATATTATTACGATATATCCATTTACCTGACTTACCTGACTGATTTTATCACGTGAAATGATATTTCTTAGATATTGTCGGGAAGGGGGAACGGTTTGGATCCTTCCTGGGGGTGGATAAAGCTCAAATTCTCTGTGTGATAACCAAGATGAAATCAGTTAATCATTCAAAGTTTTCCAAATTCGTACTGAAAAAAATATAGGGTAATGGTTCTTCATGACCATACTCCATTCATGAACTGTATTGCCCTCTCGTGAAAGATAACTGCACTAACAATTGAATAGGAAGCTGCGTAATGCTCTTATTAGGCATTCCAGATCAGGTTATGTCTGGGGGGCAAATATCAGTTTTAACCAATCACACACAAAAAAAAAACAAACAAAGTTCCTGGGGGGCGTCCCCCCGTTGGTCTCTTTTATTAGGTGAAACTAGGTTATATTCTAACAGATGTCAACCTTTTGAGTATATGTCGAAACTCGATAGCATTTCTGGTAGAGAAACAGTCAATATTTGTGAAAAAAGCATTTTAATCTCGTATCATTTGGAGTCATATTCTTTCGATATTTTCATTAACCTGACTTCCCTCTGAAATCGGTGGAAATTAATTCAGAACTAATTGAAATTATATTACTACGTGAAATGATACTGCTTAGATATTGTTGGAACGGAAGAACGGTTTGGATAATTTCTGGGGGTAAATAAAGCTGAAATACCCTGTGTGATAATCAGGATGAAATCAGTTGATTATCCCAATTATTTCAAAATCATACTGAAAAGAATCTATGGTAATGGTTCTTCATAGCCATACTCTGTTTACGATTTGTACAGCCCTCTCGTGGAAAATAGCTGTACTATTGGATAGGGATCTGCGTAATGCTCTCATCTGATGAAGCTAGGTTATATTCTGACAGATGTCACCCTTTCACGTATATCCATTGTTTATACAGATTATAGACTGCAGGAAAAAATACAAAAAGGGTTCTGTCTGAAATGTTGAAAGAAAGCGTTTGCTTGAATGTTGTTGACAATGTTCCTTGCTGAAAGGTTATGGTTCGAATTTCCTTTGTCTATATTATCAACTCTATTGATACCTGTTCCTAAGAACGAAAGGATAAAAATACAAATCAAGTGAGAAAATCAAATCCCAAACGAAAGGTTGAAATAGATTTTTTGGTCAATAATGAAATCAAGGATTGATTGATCAAAGAAAAAAATGTTGTTACAAAAAATCGAGAAATCGACTATGGAATTTCAGAAAAATGATACTATATTAATGTTGTTCTTCTGAAAATGCTAACCTTGTAGGCGAAACGCGCGTCGAGTGCAAAAATTTCAGTTTGGTGTTAGGGTCATTGATCTCTAGAATTTTTTTTAACTTTCACACCAAAGGTTTCAATCTCATCGTTTATATCAATTAGTCTATGTTCAGGAAGTATATATTGTAGAGATGAAAAACATTGCTTGATTTCATTTTTCACTTTATTCGAATGAATTTTAGATTCAATCAGATATTCATTTGCTGTGTACTACGAAAGCTGATGTTGTTGTAAAGTCAAAAACGTGTGACAAAAACTCGCTCATTTCTCATCCTTGGTGGGTGTGGGTTATTTGTGCAAAGTGAGGTTCGATGTAAGCATAGTCAATTATAAATTTTCTGCAACTATGTCAGATTCATAACGAGAGCCAGTAAACTGTAACCAAGCTTTGCAATCTGAAAAAAAAAATGATTGAAATAATTCATATTTTCAGAAGAATCAATCGTGTTCATCAACTCACAGATAATATTGAAACGAAGCTCACTTCGCATAATCCAAAGCAACATAATTTTTTAGGCTTCGCAGTAATAAGAAGAATTATCAGGAGGGATTTTCTGTTCTTCACATCCCAATCGGTCCATGGAACTTCGCAAAGTAAATTGTGAAGTTTGTCACACTGGAAATTAAAAAAAAGAACAATATCATTATCAATAAAGTATTGGAGGTTTGATGAGAGTTTCTGATTCTATATTTCCAGTTTTTCGAAAGCTATTCTTATTATTATTTTGTACGTATTGTCAAAGATATGCATTCAAACCACTAACAAAGGGATGTCACAACCCTAAAATTCCAAATAGGAAGTGGGGTCGACTGATTCATCATGTGAAAAGGCACAAAATTATATTTCTGATGATAATAATCTATTCATTGATTTTCTCTCGAGGAAATAATGCAAAAACTGCGTTAGGAACAACGAGCTGATATTATTTGTTATCGATGAAGATTACAAATAAGTATAAAGAGAGTTGAACATCATCTACTATTAATAGTAGATTTCAATATTTGTGATTAGTGATGGTGCTTTGTGAAATGAATTGAACCAGTTGTTGAATTTATTTGTCAACTGAGACGTAACTTCAAAAAAAGTTGAAAATGTGATGTGATGTGATGACCAGTACAGTTTCTCTACCCCTTTGTCGAATGTGATTCTGGAATTCTACCGAATAAAAGCATACTTAGATCTTTCAAAAACTCGAAGTCCAAAAAAATTTGCATTAATTTTCTCCTGGTTCAGCAAATGTTTTCTGCACATTACGACTAAATCAGGTCAGATAGTTTCCAAGATGAGTATCTGATTGTGTAATGGTTTTTCTAATCTGATTATAAATCGACCAACAAATTATAATAATGAAATGTGATACAAAACGTACCTAAATATTCACACATATTTGACATAGTCATTGGGCATACTTGAAGACTGGCGTTAAATCAAATCATCTTTCGAACAATCTGTTCAGGCCAGTCTCAAATTACCCACACAGTACCCACAGTACACAGTACCTACTGTGTAGGTAATTTGAGACTGGCCTGAACAGATTGTTCGAAAGATGATTTGATTCACACATATATTCAAAATGACCTAAGGAAAAGATTTGTTCAAGATATTTCTTTACGGTTGTTAGTGTTCTTCACAAATGATTGGAAACACATTGGGTGTGTTCGGGTTCACAAGAAAAACAGTCCACGGTTTGAAATAGTTGAACTGTTGAGACGTGAAATGTTTGTCTCGAATATATCTAAAATAATTGGGGGGAGACTATTTTGAACCGTCCTATATGAGTAATTATTGCGATCCCGAATAGGGCAACTGTTTTTTGCCATAGCCCATAAAACGTTTATATGCATACTCGTACTTTTCCCTTGATTTCTTTGGGAATAATTATTCTGATGAATCAGTATTTGCTGTCAAGCATCACTCATTTGTGAATGAAATTTTTTATTAGTACCTGACGAGTTTCAAACGATTCGCGGAAAATAGTATGTTCACCTCGTAGTTCACCTTCACAGTCGTCCAGGAATGTTAAACAAATACTATATTCATGTCCTGATATAATTACCTCGTCAATTAGCATCTGTCCGGAATACAAAACAGGTAGAATATACGATAAAACAAAAATCAGCGATATGACTCCTTTGGCCATGATTGTAGCAGAAACATTCTGAAAATTAAATAATTGAAGAAAATATCATTTGAGATTTCGGAAAGGGTGAAAATAAGATCCCACTGACTCATTAAAAGTTTTGATATTTTAACCCCAACAAAATATATAATAATAATAATAATGTGTCTTCATTGGTTTTAGTGAATATACATGAAGTCTTACAAAATGAAAATAAGGAGGCGGTATTCAACTGAGTTGCTCTTTCATATAGACCCCTTAAACGAAGTAACTCAACATTGGGTTTCTACTGTATAGGCAATTGATGATTACATAGGGACGAGTGCCGTCATTTGGTATAAGCTGGCAAACAAGAAATCTCCAACCATTACAGTATTGGGATGCCAGATAAACCTTGAGACACTTCTTGAAAGTATAAAAGTGGAGAAAGGGAACACTTAACACATTCAGGTAGAGCTATGAAATTATTTACTACTACAACGAAAGTAACTTCGAGACATAGCACCAGAATGTGGGGCAACAGTGTACATCTCTCTAAATCTTGTGCTCCTACCATGTATATGAGAACCTTTCAATAACTTAGTCGTTAAATAAATAGGGCTATTTTACTTAGAGATTTTATATATTAAACTTGACAGATGCATAACAAATCTGGGGTCTAATTTCAGCCATTTGGATTCATTGAATGATTCACTGATGTGGTCATATTTTCTTAGGTTGTAACAGTATTTAATACAAGAATTCTGGATTTTTTGCAAACTCATTTTGTCTTTTACTGTCAGAGTCGGCCGGTACACAATATCACAGTAGGTGAGACTTGATAAGATTAAAGAATCACAAAGTTTAAGTTTAGATTCAGTGTTGAAAAATTTCTTTTTGTTTATGCACCATTCTGAGCTTAGCATAATATTTTTTTTTGCCAAATGAGTCACATGTGAACTGAATCTGAGGTCGTTGTAGAAATAAACTCCAAAATTTTTACACTTGGGTGAGAAACTCAAAAGGTTATCATTAATCGAAATTTTAAGGGCAGGGTTACTTATAATTTTATTGTTTTTATATCTAAGAATTAGTATTTCAGTTTTAGTTTTATTCAGTTGGAGACTATGAGCTTGAGACAGTTCGAAAATGTACTTGAGATCGGAATGAATGGCATCACAAGAAGTTTTTAAATCAGACGCATGAAAGGATTCGTAGATCTGAGTGGCATCAGCATACTGATGAATCTTGCAAAACTCTAAGCATTTGTGAAAGTCAGAGGTATATATTGAGAAAAAGAGCGGATATTTCTACTTTCCGACTATTTTACATTTATTGTCGTTCGCTGACTCCGACTCTCAAGGTAACTCTCAACAAATTTCACCACTGATTCTCCTATGCCAAAATATCAAAGTTTTACAGAAAGCAAATGATGATCTATAGTATCGAAGGCTTTACTGTAATCAATTAATATGAATATCGTACTCTGTTTTTGGTCACTAGCTCTAAAAATGTCATCAGTGATTTTTGCAAGTGCAGTTGTAGTACTGTATCCATGACGAAAGCCAGACTGTATATAAGGTAATATTTTTTATCATCAAGCATGTCTTTGATCTGATTAGCAACTATCTTTTCGAGAATTTTTGATATGGTGGGAAGGATGCTAATAGGTCTGAAGTATATATACATTGCAATGTTGTATTATAGTAAATTTTAACTTGCATAATATTATATTTCACGAAAATGTCAAAAAAAGGCTTGGTATGATACGTAAGACTCCCGGATTCAAAAGTTTTTTATCAGGAGTAGAACTACCCATTCAAACATTGATAATATGTACACTCACTGTAGCTAGAACGAATAAAATCGAAACAGTCATAGTTTCTGTCAACACTGGAACGCCTAGTGCCAATAAACTTCCAAGTGGATCACAGTACTCGCGTAGCCTGAAAAACGAAAAACCTCCCATCAACTTTTTATTGAACATTTATAAAATACATTTCGGACGTAGAGTTCGCAATTTATCAATATGCTGCTAAACGTAGCATAAAAAAAAAACTTAAAGTCGATTTTCAAATTGAATTTGCCCTGTGATTAAGTATTTCCGCCTGCCTCTATCCAAAGTTAACATTTCCTGCCTTCATAGGGAGCATAGTGAAAAGTAAAGGGCGACAGAAAAGTAGAAGTGACGTTTGATCCTTCATCAACGAAATAACTATATCCTATTATATGAGTATAAATTTTGCCGTTCATTAATAGAACACCTTGTATTTTGTAAAATGATAGGAATCAGTGAAGAAAGTATAAGATGACAAATACTCATGGGTATGCTTGAAGACGGGCTTTAAATCAAATAATCTAAATGAACAATTCGTTCAGGCCAGTCTCAACTCACCTTCACTGTAGGTTGTTAGACCAACACCTTCCAGAAAACAACTACTCCCCTGGCTTATACCACGAAGCGCATTGGATTACATCCGACATATGTTAGCGCGAGATACTTCGCAGAAGAAATTCCTGCATATTCTCCTGGCGATACAACTGCTAGAAATAATTTTCAATTACTTTCTGAAAATGGAAGCAGATTTTGTTTCCAGAGCGTTGCCGATAGGTATTTTTTTGATAAAAGTTCCTGTATTTTCCTGATTTCGTCAAATTCGCTAAAGACCAGAGAATGCTAACTAATAGGACATGATTGATTCAATGGAATCTGTTCTATAAATAATGCAATACACTTTTGGCGGTAGAGCAGAAGTATGCACCTTTGTACCTTTGTATTCATTTCAATATAATTTGTCTCTTTCTCCATATTGTAGTAGGTTCGAAACTCAAAAGACTTTGGTTATATCTATCAAGTACCGGTAAATTTCGTAATTCAATTGTGCTAAACTCTCTTTCTTTCTGATAGAACTCGCCTAATCAGTCAGCAACTCCTTGTATAACTCAAATTTGACCTTCAATAGAAGAACTATATATAGATACGCTCAATCTCATCAGTAATTGTATATCCAGTACATACTTTCTGTTCCAGGGCAAATTTAACCATCAAGTAAAAGGTGCCCCTATGGATTCTGAGTCTAGAGCAATTGATACATCTGCAATGAAGCCGACGTGTTGGCTGCGTTATGTGGATGACGTCTTTGCTATCCGCCCTTATGGATCCGAAAGCCTTCACACATTCCTCAATCACCTTAACAATATTCACCCCGATTTAAAATTCCCCATGAAAATGGAGACGAACAACGCTATTCCTTTCACAAAATCCAACGATAATTTCACTCATACTGTCTACCGAAAACCCACGCACACCAATAGATATCTTGATGCCAACTACCACCATCATCCAGCCCAGATGAGCTCCGCACTGAATTCTCTTATCAATAGATCCATCGAACTCACAAATGACCATAACAGACCCAGTGAGGTGAAAGAATTCACATCTACCCTTCTTCAATACGAATATTCCTACCCCCAGATCCAGAGAATCATTCAACGCCGACACACCCGCTTCTCACATCCCAAACCAGTGGAGGACCAGGCTGAACGCTCGAAAGCTTTCCTCCCTTTCATTTGGGGAGTCACTGATGAAGTGAGCCGAGTTCTGACAAAATACGACATCAAGACAGTTTTCACAGCAATCAATCGAATATCCTGACAAAATGGTTAAGGCTTTCGCGGCCGAGGTTCTCAGTATTACTATTTTTCTTCTGTAGTGAAAGTAGTAATACAACAATACGTAGACCATTGTCACAGCAAAAACACTGAAAACACCACTCCAAAATCAGTCGCGAAGCAATAGAAATTGAAAAACGCCCTCAATGCCTCAACAAACGAGACGACTCACAATTCCTGGAAACCATTACTATCCATTGATTATTCCTTTTTGAACCAGACCTATATATGGTTTTGACAGCTTCAACACCGTCGGATTCTCTTCGCATTGTCAAGATGGGAGCTTGGAAATAAGGAGGCTTAGGCCTCGCCACCAAGTCAAGAAGTCTTGAGAATGTCTCTCCAAAGTGGGAGCCGAAACTTCGACAGAAGAACAATTCCAGAAGCGGTTCATTACTATATTCTGAGTATAAATACTCAACATATCCCCATTATATCCTCAATCCCCAACATACTCCTCATAAATATTATTCAGACTTGGAGAATGTGGTGAACCAAACTACAAAGAGGAGATACATCCACCACAAAATGTCTTTCACACAGTACTCAGGCATATTATGTTCTGAAAGCTCCCAACATGAGAAATACTGAAACATTCGTCATTATTCGACGAAGATGGATAAAATAATATCCATAGATGCAGTTAAAATGTACCTATTGATCTTCTGGTGCTGTTTCACGAAATTTGCGATCCTCTTTGACACTGAAAGTTGATAGTGGATATCGTCTCTTCCATCATTCATCATATGTTTCATGTCCTCAACATATTCCTGAATTAAGTTATACTGGTACTTCATATGGACAGACATATATAAAATTTGAGCTAGAACATGTGTAGCCACCAAACCATTCGCAATCATAACAATTATAGATGTGAAGAAAATAAGGTTGTGAAATCTCCCGAAAAGTTCCTCAAAAAACATTTCTGAACAAAGAAATTTCCGTTCCTCATTTGACATGGGAAAATTCGTACCATACAGAACCACATTTGCTATGAGTTGAATGATACAATAGGTTCTCATCCATTTAATATCTTTGGAAATCTTCCCAGAAACTGAAGTTAGGGAGTTACAATTGCTGAACATACTTTTTCTTATCGCTTTCATCCTGAGGTCGATAACTGCACTGGAAATCTGGCAAGCAATTCCCTGAAACGAAAGAAATATTATTGCTATATACTATATTATTACTATAATTATAATATTCATTGCGTTACGTAAAGGGCGGCTTGTAACACGACAGGTTGGAATGAGGTATATCACAAGACCTCTATTTCAATAAAAAAATTGCCGATTACGTCATCACGTCAAAACCAGTGATATAAGCTCTTTAGAATATACATTCAGAAATCGGCATTTCAAAACAAAAATCGACCTGTTTCAGGATTTTTGTCAAAAATACATTGCTTGCGGAATATCGAACTTCCTAGTAAATTACAGTGGCCTATCGAAATAAAAGTATATATCCTAGTGATCTGTTGGGATATTCTCAGAATATCAGAGCTATTCCTAGGTATTGCAACAAACATTGAGATATACCTATTTTTTGTTGAAACGATATATCCAATACTCACAGGTATACGAACGAGAACTCCAACTAAACAAAACCAACATTTATTTTCGCAATGAAAAGTCTTGTAAACTGTGACAATTTCCACCACCAAACCATAAAGAAAAAAAGCAACACACCACCATCGGAAATATCGATAACCAAAAGGTGTGAGGGATATAATTAAATTCCTCAAGAAATCCAAAGGATCATCTGGAAAATATAAATCAAATTAAACACGTCAACTCAGATGAACGAATGATCCAACCCGTCAACAGTTCATTTCCATAACCAACACTAGCCATCACAATTTCTCAATTAGTTACTTATCTCCGAGAAAAACACATCCAAACACAGGGAGTCGGAAAACAGAAGAACACACTTTGACGATTCTATTTCAATGATAATATTCCCCTTCGCGATCACATTACAAGAATCCTGTTTCAATTCATATTCTATCTATTTTTAATGATCAGAACAATAGAACATTGAGAATAATACTGGTCTTTAATTGGTCATCTACGTACATTTCATCTTTAATTCCAACTAGACATGAAACACATATCGATGAACGATATAATGCAAATGATATTTTGTTTCAGTATCTCATTATTCTGATAGATATATCTAATGATTTGTGAAAGAATATTACAATCATTAGCCACGTGGTGATATAACAATTCATCACTTTTCAGTGACTGGTGGATTCATGCAACAGTGATTTAAATTTCAGCATTCACTTTGTAATTCACAGGAGAAGAAAATAATGCTGACACAAGTTCACATTCCTCTTGCAGAAAATTCATTTTTTTTGAAAACTCCTTGCTCCGTTTCATCAGGTTTCTTCAGTAGGTCTATGTTAGGTGCAGAGAATGAATTAAAATTTTGAATTCATCTCCAGATATAGCAGACCAAGTCCAAATCCGATTTTTTTTTTTGAAAAGTCATGACTGCATCATCTTGTGTACACCATAATATTTCATCAATTGATATAACCTATTCACTAGATTTTGAATGCATTTTTGAAGCGAATGACTTTTTTATCGTCGATACACGTCTTCTACAGTATCAACAATTTTTTCTGAAATCCAAAATAGTATTTGATGATATACGTGTTTCTCCGAAGTATTATATGTTATGCATTATTATTATTACTTCAATCCATTATTCATTGAATGTTTGATGAGATATTGTCAAACCCAAATGCGAATCTGGGACTCTAGTACATTCATGAATTCTGGAGTCTCAAACGCTCTGAAAAGGATACAATTTGAAATGATATATAATACTTTTTCTCAACTATATGATGAATTGCAAAATATTTCAACATTGGGTAATGTACAGATTTCAGCATAATCGATTAATGGTAGAACAAATTCAACAGGGTACAACTTTTCACAATTGATTTCTCTACATCTAATTTTTCTTCAATGCCAATGTTCGAAACTTCTTTATATACTATGAGGAATTTGGAATTCACGACATTGTGTATGATTGATATTTGAGAATACACTTTTTCTTTCAGAAACAGTGGCCTTGTATATTTGAATAGCCTTCATCATTTCAAACAGAAATAATTGTTTCGATATAGATGATTATGATAATGATAATTATGATAATAGACTTTCGAATGCAAAAAACAAGCAGAGAGAAACGTGGAAAATTGTAAATGAGTTGGGAGGAAAAAGCAATTCTCCTCATATTGATAGTGAACTGAATTCTAATAAATTGGGGACTTTTTACTGCTCCGTAGCCACAAATCTAACTGAACAAATATCATCTGAAATAAATCCAATCCATTATTTGAAGCATAATATCCATAGCGAATTCTTTCAGTTATTCTGCCACCTCTGGAAATGAAATAATGGAAATAATTTTGGACTTGGAAAATAAAAACTCTTCGGGGTGCCAATTTTCGAAACTTCTTCATATACTATGAGGAATTTGGAATTCACGACATTGTGTATGATTGATATTTGAGAATACACTTTTTCTTTCAGAAACAGTGGCCTTGTATATTTGAATAGCCTTCATCATTTCAAACAGAAATAATTGTTTCGACTCGGAGTTTGTTTTTATAGAAAATACCACACAGTTTCTTGTACGATTTTCACTAACAAGTTGTTTGTATAGTGGGAATCGTACAAAAAACTATTATTTTGTTAAATTCGAATTTTCATCAAGTTCAATACAATCTGTTTTTACCACAAAATGATAGTGAATTAATTTATGATTCAGTTGCACATTCCTTCTTTGGAATTGAGGATTGTCTCAATGATTCCATAACCATACTGGAGAAGGATATATGTATAATAGTTTTCCATGCCTATACTCTGCTCACGAAGTGTACAGCCCTCTCGTGAAAGATAACTACACTAACCATGGAATAGGAAGCTACGAAAGTTCTCACTTGTTTATACTAGGGGATATTCCGATAGATGTCACCCTTTTATGTATATCGATGTCGAAACCATTGTTTATAGAGATCTGTGAATCTCATCAAATGATCACTACACTGTACTGAAATCCCCGAGTTTTACTCCCAAAATGTTGATAATCCTCACCATATCCTCGAAAGCTTCTAGCAGTACAGTTTTATTACAGTATACTTCATATACTGCAATATACTTCAAAAGATATACTTTTGTTTCAATCATTTGTCAATAATGAATATGTATATTTATAGGTTAAAATAAATATATTCATTATTGTCACCATCTACCTATTTTACTGTAATCCACTGTCAACCACATCTCAAAGAATAGTAGAAAGCAAACAACGAAACTAAAAAAGTAGCAGCCTGTGACGAAACAAGAACATGTGCATCAAGCAACGAATACATGGTATGCAATTTCGTGACCGAGAGAGAGGATGAGAAATGACAAAATCATAAAACATGAAACTATAAAGGTCACAGAAACCAGGAACAGACCATTCTTCATCACTGCTGAGTATCCAAGAAGTGTTTAAGAGTCAATTCGAACAAAATCAGATTACAGATTGAAAACGCTCACAAATGGAGTTATTACTCACGAAAGGGCAGCACTGATAGGGATTTCTTTTTTCAACTCTTTTTCAATGTCGGCCTACATCTGCTACCAACGACAATCACCGACACTGGTGAGCACACTTCCCCAAACCGGAAGTTTTGCCAAACCCTGTTTTTCAAAGATTATAGAAAAAGCAATTCATAATCGCTTTGTTGAAAATCTCAATGAATATGATACAACAAATCCACACCAGTATGGCTTTAGGCATATTTTTTCAACTGAAACCGCTCTGAATGATTTGGCATAGCACATCTACAACGTGTTAGATACGCTTGAGTCTGAATTTCTTTCCGAAAAATTGAATTTCCTCGAAATTGGAGGACAAAAAAATTATTGGATTCTATCATTATTGAATACTGCTAGATCATTGACTGATAAAGTACAACAAAGCTAGTCTGAAAATTTTGAGGTCTCACTTGGAACTCCTCAGGGCAGTATACTTGGTTCTGTACGTGAATGATCTCCCCTCATATATATATATATATATATATATATATATATATATATATATATATATATATATATATATATATAAATATATATACATCAGAGGGTAGACCATTCATGTAAGTTGATGATACAGCTATACTCGTGTCTTCCAGAATAACAAATCCATTGAAAAGTGAAGGAAATACAGTCATTAACGAGTAAAACGATATGTGCAGTTCACAGGCTCATATTGGAGCGGCTATCCAAAGAATTTGGAAATTCATCAAAACCCTATAACTTTCCGGCAAAATATTAAGTTTCTAGAAACTCAGGTTGATGATGACATGGGCTGGAGTAGTCAAATAGACCATATTTGTATAAGCTAAATAAATATTCACGATAGTCGTTCTTCTCCGAAGAAGGCCAAGTATTCAAGGCAAGCTCCAGGAAAAAAACGTCGAGGTGGACGCCTGAAAAATCCTTCTTCACAACGCTAAAAGTTGTTGCATGGCATCAACTTTTTCTATGAAAAGAGAGCTGTTATTATGACAAGTGACGACGTTCTGAAGAAGATCAAGTTACCCAGGTGGGCGTTGTGATGACGAAGTCCACGCCCACGTTCCAGACTTCCATGAAGGAGGCTATGGACGCTTTTGTTTCCATATATCATCATCAGTATACTTTGTTCAACCATCCTCTGCCGTTACGTCATAATCGGTGACGTATTCTGCTGTTTTACGTTTGTCTTATATTAGTTGAATATTATTTTACACTCAACCTCAAAATTATTATTGGTATGTACCTATCTACAGAATACATCGCATACACTGGTGTTCCTATTGCATATTGATGTATGATATGAATCGATGTTCGTCGAGCAGAAACATGTCCGGCATGAACTTTGATTTTGTAGTCTTTATCTGTTTCCATTTCACTGGTAGCTAGTTTTTGATTAGTTCTAATAGATATTTCTGGAGCATCAGCAACACGCTATAGAATTGAATAAAATCAAATCAATAAAGACTTATATTTTGCATAACATAGGTAGATACATGCGTTGTAGAGTGCATTTAACGGTAAAAGCGGCACTCCAGCATCTCTTTCTCTTTAGTAGTCAATTAACTTCAAATTTAAGATGAGGATTGACGAATGACCGTTGGAAATGAATTTTCAGAGTTCCAAAGATCGCCGCCCTCAGCGCAACCAGTCCGTTTGAAGAATTTTTCAAATGGCGAATAATTGTCGGAATCTATATTGGAAGGTAATTCCTCCGTTCACGAGAGGTCGCTGATAGCTGATGGTATACAGACGAGCCAAACTAATAATAAACTATTTCAGAAGCAGTAAACAA